>CAJQZM010036186.1:0-35530 GCA_907164665.1 Colias nastes
GTTGATGCAATGTACTTACGCGACTTTTTGAATTTCTATAATACCTTATAGCTTTTTTCTTCCTCAATTCCTGTACTTATTGTATTCACAGTGTAGCTTTTTAGAACCAGCAAGAAATTGTAATATTATGTCTGTCTTCATTGCTCAATTATTTCCTTTTCTTCATTATTGAATTAGGAAGTTAAATTTTGTAATCATAATTAGGTTCCCCAACATGAAGCAAGTAATCTTATTTATACACTTATAAATAATCAATAATTTTCCTAAAGTACCTTCCAGACCTTTCGAATATATGATATTGACGACTATATTCGCTAATTGTATAGCACTAGCTGTGTTCACACCCTATCCGTCCGGGGATACGAATAATACTAATCAGGTTTTAGTAAGTATATGTCATATATTATCATATTGATTTATGTTTATTTTCTTTTATTTGAGTGGATAATAAGGTTTATTATTTTGACGATAATTCTAGCAATTATATATGAATAATTCTATGCATTTATCGATTTTTGTAACGTTTAGATTCTTTAGAAGTTTTCAATACTTTGAAATTGTATGCAAATGTGTGTTACAAGATTTTGAAATAAACTGATCAAGGTGTAATACTAAACTATTGATACATGATAGCGTTTACAGTTTAGACAATAAAAATAGAAAATTAGAGTACATTCAATGATTTACGGTGATTCGATTGACGTGGGTTCGAATCCTGCCTCATACTTTCATTACATTTTTATTAGCTATCGATGCTCCAACTATATCTCAAGAAAATATCACAGCGTATTTTGCCTAGATCCATAAATTATGTTAAGTATTTTCCTGGAAGAATATCAATGTCTCGTCCATAAATGAATGTCGATTCTTCTTCATTGTAAAGGAAATGCTTTATTGACAAAGATGAAGCTTGTTGTATTAAAAAGCATGGATTTAACAGATGAAAAAATAATGATCTCACACTTTTACCAATAATTTTAGAAATCCAATTGAAAAGATTTTAACCGATGTAAAATGTTTAAAACTTTGAAGCATTTAGGATTTAAAAGTAGATAGAATATATATGATTGTTTTTTTTTAGGAAAAAGTAGAATGGATATTCATGGCAATCTTCACTGGAGAGTGTGTGATGAAAATTATAGCTTACGGCTTCTTATTTCATCCTGGAGCATATCTAAGGAATGCGTGGAACAGTCTTGATTTTACCATCGTTACTATTGGGTGAGTATCTGTATCTAATTCCTGTTAATTTTAACACTTAAGTATAATATTATTAGTAAATTAAATAAATGCTATGAAATTTCTAAAATAACTTATCATAAAATAAATAGCACTAATTCAAGAAAATATGTATGTAGCATTTATTTCATTTAGGAGTTAAAATGGGTAAAACGATTTGAAGTGTGTGTTCTAAGTATTTTTAGTTTAAACTTACTTCTTATAATATTTGTCTGTGGAAAGAAACAGTAAATTCATCGATTAATTAGCTGAGCTTTCATTAGTAATAGGCGTAGGATCTTAGCCAATATTGTAGGTGTAAAAACGAACGTTCTTAAGTTTGTAAAAGTATTCAATTCATATATTTTCTATCATCTATAAATAATAATTGATCATACACTGTGGTGTAAGTTAAATCATAGCTTTAATTTGAACACATATGACTTAATGTAAATCAAAAATACAAAAAGACAAAATTAATATGAGCTGTATCTTAAACATACCTACCCAAAAGAATTGGACAAAAAGGCAATATTTTAAATATGTATAATGCATTTTTTTTACAGAATAGCAAGTCAGATATTGCAATATATTTCAAAAGACCTGTTTGATGTTAAAGCTTTGAGAGCATTTAGAGTTCTTCGGCCTTTACGTTTAGTATCTGGAGTACCAAGTAAGTTGATATTTTAGTTTCCAGCTTCATCATATTATACAGAATTTGAAGTATTTCACCAATATTCTTTTATATGCTATTTTAGATTAGTTTAAGCAAGTCTTCTTTTAATTTCAAGAATTAATTTTCACCTTTCTAGCATTTGTTTTCTTTTTTACATCTACGAATAAACTTGCATTCACTTTAATAATATGGTTTAATTTGTAGTCTTTACTTACTGTACGGTGTACCATATTTTATTGAAGTGATACTTGTAAAATTATTAGAAACACTATCTCATATTTTAACTTTTCAACTTCAAAAACTACTAAAGTTCATCCTCATTATTTATATCATCTTTTAAGTTTTCTTTTCTTAAACTTTCCAGGTCTTCAGATAGTTCTCAACTCGATTCTAAAAGCGATGGTTCCATTATTCCACATTGCGTTTTTGGTGCTTTTCGTGATTATCATTTATGCTATCATTGGTCTGGAATTATTTGCTGGAGCCCTCCATGATACTTGCTTTGATAATAAGACAGGTATGAAAAAAGTATTATTTTCCTATCTTCTATGCTTTTATAATTATAAGCATTCTTTTCTTTCTTGCCAATTATGTATACGGTTTATTATGAAGCCAACCAATTAATTCAGGCGTTTCATGTATAGGCTAGGCTCTTGATGAAACGGCGCCGTCGCTATTGTAAATTCTGAAAGATTTTTGTTTTCTGAATAAATTAGTTAATAAATGCAATAGATATCTAGTATTTGTTATTTTACTAGCTTTAGTCCGGGATTTTAATTACATTGTACACGAATATGTATAATTCTTTGGCAAGCTCTGTATCTATAGTTGGATTTGGAAAGTATTTACTAAATTACTAGAAAATAGCATTGAAATAGCAGAACGTTTAGTGTAAAATTATGTCTAACTATTTCTCTGTAGATATTAAACAAAATTATTATTTTTTTAAACATGAATGGAAATTTCTTTTTCCACATAAAAAGTTTTTCTATATTAAATTGATGTTATTATAATGTCATGTTAAGTGATGGATATCGGCGATCATCATCATCATCATCTTTAGCTGTTATAGTACCAAAAACACGAATCTTTCTTATAAATTGTTTACAATGATCACGTATTTAGAAGATTGCAAAAGGAAGCGTGGGCGTGATTGATTGTGGCCAAAACGCAATTACATATTTACTAACGTTAGATTTATCTGTAACTGTGTTAACATTTAGATACAGAAACGTTTATTATGACATGCTTTAAGATACAATAAAAACGGAACAGCTGATTGGTTTAATTTGGTTGAGTTATAAAATATAATATTTAGTGTTAAATAATATAATAGTTGCCAAGAAATAGCGAAAGTGTATTTGTCTATCTTTCACTACGAAACGGAGCGATATTATGATATGATTTTTGTGTCTTGAGATAGTTAGAAGGCTAGAGAATGATATTGGCTACTCTACTGTAATGAAACATTTCATGGGAATTTATTTTTTTGTATTGAAGCCACGGGTGGAAAGCTAGTAATAATACTAAATGTTTGTTTGTTTGAACGCGTTAATCTTAGGAACTACTTGCAGGCCAGCTGCGACTGTGGAATAATGTCGATTGTGTTTTACATAATTTGTTGTTATATTATAACCTGTACATATTATTGAATGGCCTTAGGTTAAAAAAATGCTACTAGAAAAATTTTCTCTGTAACTTTTGCTGGAGTGGAGACCGTAATCATGTTAAATTCAGTATTTTACCTGTTAATTTTTTTTTCTTTACTGTATTTTTGTTTTGGTGCTAAAAAATGAAAAAAACTTTTATCCAGGTAAAATGGTAGACGATCCCACCCCCTGTTCCCGGGACGCTGAAGTGGGCAACCACTGCAACGAGGGGGAGGTCTGCAAGGGATACTGGGAGGGGATCAACTTTGGGATCACCAACTTTGATAATATAGGGTACTCTATGTTGACCGTCTTCCAGTGTATCACGTTGGAAGGGTGGACTGATATTATGTATGCTGTGAGTATTACTTTTAACGGATTTTAATGTGATATATTTGTTTTATTTATTTATCCAGACGTTTCGAACGCTATAGGGGGAGCATGGTTACGGGGAGACTGGCCAATCTTTAATGTCTAGAGTTCTTAGAGTTCTTTTTAATCTGACAATATTAGTTGAGTTACTACTCAAGTAATAATTATTTTAAGACAGCCGGAGAGTTAAGTGATGTAAGATTTTACTTATACTTTCATATTGTCTATATTTTGTATGGTAATCTTCCAAACTTTAGTCAGCTATTGATTTCAAACAGATTTTTATACTTAAGTATTGAATTTTCCTTTAACAAATTATAATTTTAATATTTAAATGTGTTATTTTCAGATAGCAGATGTGAAAGGCAACACTTGGGTCTGGATATATTTCGTGACTCTGGTCATTTTTGGCAACTTTTTCGTCATGAATCTGATTCTTGGTGTGTTGTCTGGGTGAGTAGAATGAAAAATGTAGTAAATGGATACCAAAATAATGATAATCATATAGGAATTTTAGAAGGAATAACAGCTATATCATTTATTTCGATATCCGACGGAAAAAATAAACAATTAAATGTAAAAATCTGTCTGTGTCCAACTCTTATCATGACGAAAATTAAACTTTGTATAATATAGAGCAATCTATATTGTTAATAGTTTCTGTAATACAAGGTATTGAATACACTTATATATATTAATTTTCTTCTTACTTTAATCTTACCTCACCACGACAATATTATTTCCAAAAATACATCCTCAACCAAAAAAATTGGTTGTCTGTAAAGTTTACTGACGATAGTTGAACGTGACAACGTCCGTTTGTGCTTCTTTGTCGCTCGTTCCGCGCTCTCGCTCGCACTTCAAGCCTCACATGGAACGCCTCAGATGAGTCAGAGCGAGGTAACGCCGCATGAGTCATGTTTTTTCGTGCGTGCAGCCGGCTCTATCGAATTATAAGACGTTGTCACGTCAAAACTAATACTTCCAGAGAGTTCTCGAAAGAACGTGAGAAAGCGAAGAACCGGGGGGACTTCCAGAAGTCCCGGGAACGGCAGCAGTTCGAAGAGGACCTGAAGGGCTACCTCAACTGGATCACAGTCGCGGAGGAACTGGACCTGGAGAACGACCAGGGGCAGAGAGATCAGGACCAGGATGAACAGGGTATGCTATTTCCTTAGCATCCTTAGTAATAAATAATTTATAATTTAGAAAATTATATTGTCAACGTTTTATGGTGAATTCATTTTTTTCAGTCTTTAGTAAAGTAAATTAAAAAGACATAGGAAATGACTCAGATTTGGCAATTCAAAAAATTGTAAATTAAAAAAAAATGCATGGTAGAAAAACGTGATTGCACAAAAACTTACAGTGGTTGTAACAGCTGTTGGCTGTTACAAAAATAAACAATTAAAATATTAAAGTCAATCAGTTTATCAAATTGTTAAATGTAATCATTTTAAAATTAGACTTTACAAGACCGCGACACAAATAATAGCACAAAAAAACAAAATGTATAAATTATCAATATTTTAAAATGCTGTTTGTTATTTTTTTCAGGAAACAAGAAAGAAAGAAAAAATAATGAAGGCTCTCAGAACAACATCAATGCAAATGGCGACGCACAACAGACGACATCTTGTAAAATATATTGCAAGAGGTTTGATAAAGTGAGTAAATACTTCCTTTTTTATGACTGTGATAATAATAATGATTTCGTTTAATAATCATGTAATTGATCAAGATTTGGTGTTGTTGACACTAATGTAAAATTAGACGGATTTGATCGCTAGTAAAGTTGAAGGAATAGTATTCCTTAATAAAGATAGTATAGAAATTAGATTTTGTAGGCACTTACCTACTTTTGACCAAAGTATACAAATTACAACCTGTGAAAATGTTAATTAGTATTATTTAAAGAATAGAATAGAAGAAATAGTAAGAATATTGTTAAAAATATACGTCTCAAACATCGAAAAGAGGCGTTCTTCCATGAAATAACATGACCTAATATTATAAAATATTCTATGTTATATAATTTCAGGTAAACCGTCGCATGCGCAGAGCTTGTCGCAAAGCGGTAAAATCGCAGGCCTTTTACTGGGCGATCATTGTGCTTGTGTTTTTGAATACACTTGTGTTGGCCACTGAACATCATAAGTGAGTATTATCTCGGATTAATAGTATCTGAATCTGAAAATTTAAAAACAATTAGTAGTGTCTTTTATTTATGAAAATACCTAAGTAGAAAAAGCCCACTCCTCTCAAGTTACATCTCTCTGTAAAAAAAAATATCAATATGTTTTTGTAAAAATGTTTGAAAATTAGGCAAGAGAAAAACAATAAGGAAATCTGTTACATTCGTACATCTGTTACAATCCCTTTCAACATGTAAGTTTTATGTAAGTTTTATGATTTTTCGTCTAACGTCCTTCATGTAAGTTTTATGATTTTTCGTCTAGCGTTTTGTTATCTTGCTCTTCTTGTCGTAATCTCTTATTGAATAATTAATTCTCTTTCTAACTCTTTCGTTTCATAATTTAACTTATAATTTACACTATTTCTGTTACAGTCAACCACCATGGTTGGATGATGTTCAGAATTACGCAAACTACCTATTTGTGGTACTCTTCACGATGGAGATGCTGGTAAAGATGTACGCTTTAGGCTTTCAGGTAAGTTGAATGTACTTATTAATTTATAGGATTAATAATTTGAAAAAAAAAAATGAAAATCAATTCCATTAATTTACTTTCGAGTGTAATATTTAAAGTCAAGCTCGTATTTTTCTTCCTAAATAATTGACAACATTATGATTTTATTCATTTTAATTTGATTTATTATGCTTTATTTTATCTAAATATCTGTAACTCTACAAGAATATACAGTGAGTTCATCTATAGTAATATCCTAGATATGATTATATACATTTTTATGAGGTGTTTCATCACTTGGTCATGTTACAACGTTTCCGTGTTTTATCATTATATTATTTACATCATCTGGTGTATCGCCATCATTTTCAATACCATTTACTAGACTTATATCACCTGTATAATTTATTATATCATCTATTTTACCATATTTCAGCGTTATTTAATATCCTTCTTGACTTATTTCATTATTTATAATATTATCTGTTTCCCTTTCCAGGGCTACTTCGTGTCCCTGTTCAACCGTTTTGACTGTTTCGTGATGGTGTGTTCGATTGTCGAACTGGCTCTCACTATATCGGGAACGATTCCGCAACTTGGTATATCTGTGTTGAGATGTGTTAGATTGTTGCGGGTGTTTAAGGTTACTAAGTGAGTATTGTTTTTCTTTAATCTTTATGGTATATAATAAGAGAGATGAAATAATAAGAATTATGAAAATAGCGCTTTTAGTATTTGTACAAAGTAGTACAAAGTAATTTTTTATCACTTCTCTTATTCATATCTATATCTTGGCCATTAAATCTTACCCCAGATTTTGTCTGTCTTCGGGTTTGTAACTTATAAAAATTTATCCAATTTGGTTCTAGAATCATAATATAGTCTATTCAGTGTTTTGTTATAATATGTTTCTCTTTATCAATTAAATTGCAAATAATATAAGATATCTTCATTGTACATCCTTCAATTTCTCCATAAATTACATCACAAACACAATAATCGTATTACCACTGCTATTAGTATAACTAAAATATTAATATTTTGAATTTTTTTTCTATTATCTATTTTAACTCAACTTCCAGGTACTGGCGCTCCCTCTCCAACCTGGTAGCATCTCTTCTCAACTCCATCCAGTCCATCTTCTCCCTTCTCTTACTCTTGTTCCTCTTCATCATGATCTTCGCGTTACTGGGGATGCAGGTGTTTGGTGGAAAATTCGATTATGAACCAGAGGAACAGAAGGAAAGACATAACTTTGACTCTTTCTGGCAAGCTGTGTTGACTATGTTTCAGGTATTTATTTGCTTTATAACTTGATTGATTTTGTGATAGGTTAAAACGCTTAATTTTTACGATGTTCATAATTATTGATAGCTTCATTCAATAATTTTTTTTTCTATTAGTACTTACTTGCTTAAACTTACATTCAGGTTTATTTCTGATTTTATCTTTTATATTTCTGCCTGTGTCCCTTTCCTAGGTTACTAAAATCTACAATTCTCTATTATGTTACTCTATTATGTATTTCCTGCATTTATCATCGTCCTGTGCTTTTCTATTACAATCTTTTCTAGTCTATCTTTTCTCTTAAATTCAATATAACTTTCAGCATATAGCTGTTATTTAATTTACTACAAATAAATCATTAACTTCTTGTTACAATTATCTCATTTTATTATTATCAGATCCTAACAGGCGAAGACTGGAACGTAGTAATGTATCACGGCATTAACGCATACGGTGGAGTGGGGACTCCCGGGATGTTGGCTTCTATATACTTTATTGTTATCTTCATTTGTGGTAACTGTATCCTTTTAATAAATAAGATTAGTGGAAAATTATTTTTTAGTGTTTTTAAAATGGTTGATAATTACCAAGTCAGTAACTATGGGTATGACTTGTAAAAGATAGGTACTTAAATTCTTTATAATTTATAGACCAAGTGTATTTTGTTGTATTTTGAATTATTTAATATAATGCAAATGTAGACTAATTAAAATCTGTAAATGATGAGTTTCATCTAAAAAACAATGATCAATTTAGTATATATTATGGAGGGACAAAAAGCTCAGTATGTGAATATAATGTGAATGAATATGATACTAATTGTGAAATTTATAACAATAATATTCCTGAAACAAAAACAACAGATATTCTTTTGAACGTGTTCTTGGCTATTGCTGTTGACAATTTGGGAGACGCCGAAGATATGGATGAAGAAATCGTTAAAGAAAAAGATGTAAGTATTAAGACGAGAATAGATAATGATATTTTTAGTATTAATTGTGAGGAAGATAATTTTTATTTAATAGCATCATGTTGTATTATTGATGTACCAGTAAGTAAAAAAAATGTAAACTATGTATACTTGTTGAAAATATTAGCATTTTTTATTTAAATCGATCCTTTAAAAATGTAAAGATCGAAATGCTTACAGAATATCTCGAGATATAGAAAAAAACTATAATTTAATTACTCAACTATATTATCCAGGGTGCAGATAACCCTGAAGCAGGAAATCCACAACTGGATGAAGAGAGAGGTGAAACTGATGATGAATATGCTAATGATGAAGAAGGGTATTCTAGTGAAGGGTAAGGTTTTAAAATATATTTGAATTTATATATTGGTATGAATAATAATTTTATTTCGATATACGTAAAATATAACATCTTATTTAATTTTATCTAATTGCAATTTTTACATGCAGCCAAAAGTATAAGAAATATAAGAGAGTGGCCAGGTAACTAGCGTATTTCATTGTTTAAATGTATGTAGTTTTTTTTACTTAGTTATGTCAGTTCTAATTGTCATTAAAATAGTAATAATCATGTGTGATGTATAGTTTTTTTTTTCTTTATAAATATGAATTAAAATATTGTTTATTTTATTAAAACTAGATCAGAAAATGAATACGAAGAGACAGGATCTGAGGAAGAAGTTGAATTAGAGCAAGAGGAACAAAATGACGACGTTAAAGATGTTTTAGTGACAGCTGAGAAGAAACAAAATGGTAACAATTACTTTTATCTAAAATTTGTCCAGGATAAAGATGTCTAGAGCATAAAAAAGAATCATAATATTGTGTAATGAATACACAGGGTTTTGATATTTTTGTTTGTTAAGTTGATAGTTAAAGTGTGTTAGTAAAAAATGATAACCAGAATACATCAGCATTTAATGGAATTAGAATCTTCTTGAAGTAACTTGCCCTATGTTAGCTGTTGTAAGCAAATATTATTATTTGTTCTTTTTCTTTTATTTCAGGAGACATAAAGAAAGAAGAACCACAACCTCCTCCCAAACGCCAGCCAACCATCACAGCTCGACCCAGAAGATTGTCTGAAGTGGAAATAAAGACCCAGGAAAAACCAATACCAGAAGCCACCAGCTTCTTTGTTTTCTCTAAGGATAATTGGTAAGAATATACCAATTTCAGAAATGTTCTTTTTAATTGGAGAATTAGTATTCCCAAGCAGTGTTCCCAAGAATTGAAGTATCAATGATATATTTTTATAATCAAGTTAGATAGGGAGGATATGATTTTGATACAGATTATGTATATAAGTAATAGTATAATGAAAAAAGCGCAGCGCAAAGCGCAAAAGCAGTGTGTGTGCTGAGCGCATGTGTCAGAAGTGAAACTACTTTGGCAAGATACAAAGATACCAAAATCGTCGCCTAGTTCCA
The DNA here is from genome assembly GCA_907164665.1 of Colias nastes. Lineage (NCBI taxonomy): Eukaryota > Metazoa > Arthropoda > Insecta > Lepidoptera > Pieridae > Colias > Colias nastes. The sequence continues at coordinate 10,257 of CAJQZM010036186.1, forward strand.
TGGCGTGACGGTATCGCCATGACGCGACCTTGGACTTTAACTCTCAACGCACCTATAGAAGCTTTACTTCAAAAATTCTTCAAAATATTCATTTTATTTTTCCAGGTTCCGAGTGTCCTGTTACAAAGTACAGAACAACTCTTGGTTCAGGAATCTCATTTTGGTTTGTATTCTCGCCTCGTCTCTCATGTTGGCGATGGAGGATCCTGTTGAGGGGAAAGCTACTGAAGCGAAGCGTGAGGTTAGTCTTTCTTTCTTTCTAATTATAAATCAAGATTTTGTGTATGTGATCAATTTTTAAACTATTATCAACTCGGAAAAGTGTTAAATACCCTTTTATTAAAAAAGTATAAATAGTTCTCTTGGCCGTATTGATCGTTTAACTATGGTATACTTCTTTATTTCGATTCAGACTAGTCTACTGCGTAGGAAATATTAGTACTGGGCATATGAAAATTTCTGCAACTATTTATTTGCCCATAACCGTAACTGGGATCCCTCGTTTTATCTAATTTACTGTTTAAGTGTTATTTGTTTGTTGTAGTTATTATCCAACAAAACAGCCTGAAATCAAATTTCTATGTTGTAGTCTTTTTGCAGCTATAAGTTATTGTACAACACAATTTCACAAATAAGCCAATAAATAAACAGTATATTTTCCTTTTTTTCTACTGCTATATGGTTTCTTTTATCTATAAATAACTATTCCAGATACTCCGCAAAATCGACTATTTCTTCACCACAGTATTCACCATTGAGTTACTCCTAAAGCTCATCACTTACGGCTTCATCTTGCACAAGGACGCTTTCTGTAGATCAGCTTTTAATTTGTTGGACTTGTTAGTTGTTATAGTCTCTCTTGTTTCTTTGACTGGGTGAGTTTTATCGTCTGTTTAATTATTTTTATTATTACCATTTTGATCAGTATTAACATTATTATATTATATAATAAATCGTATAGTTTTCTCCACATCGTTATGTAAAACCATATTAAGAATTTAAAATATCTAAGTAGAATTTTAAAAATAGAAGATGAGAGAAATCCTCTTTACTGTGCATTGTCTGCGCATCATTATTAACTGTTCTAAATGTTTGATATACGTTCATAAATGCTTAAGTTTAAAAACTCTTTTCATTGCCATTTTTACAAGTTGTTTATTAATTTTTCCTTATATTCCAGCTCAAACAACGTATCATTCATAAAAATCTTGCGAGTGTTCAGAGTGTTGAGACCGCTCCGTGCGATCAACCGCGCGAAGGGCTTGAAGGTCAGTACCATTGCAATATCGACTCTATCTTATACAAAATAAAGTCCAGTTTAGTAAAATGTATTTTTACGTATTTCTAGCACGTAGTACAATGCGTTATCGTTGCTATTAAAACGATCGGCAACATTTTGTTGGTGACAAACCTCCTTCAGTTCATGTTCGCTGTAATGGGAGTGCAAATGTTCAAGGTAGAGGAATGTTTTTTGCATTTATTTTGAGTTTTTTTTTTCAACGACACCTTTGGGTATCATTTTATGTAGTAAGTATAGCACTAGCTGTGTTCCGCACGTTACTTGATTAGATCGTTCTCTATCTATCGAGAATAATGCTTCGTTCTCAGCATCCGACTATATTTTAGATCTTGGGCTGTTTAGAAATTTTTGACTTCAAATAATCTGATTACGTTTGTGTGTGAGGCTTTTTCTTTTCGATCATTACTAACCCTTGCTTTGTCCGTGGGTCCAAAAATTCGCTTTAGGTTCACGCGTGTTCGTTTTAACTTTTTTTTTTCCACAAAACCCAAAGGTGTTGTGTGCTACTTGTAAAGTGTATGTGATTTTTTGGACTCAAAATGAGCTTTTTTTTGTGTTTTTTTGCACCCCTACCTGGACATTTCCGCTCGAGAAGTAGGAATAAGGTACTTGGTTTCACGATTTTTTTTTGAGTTTGTTCAAGTCAGATCAGGACACTGGCATTTTGTTTTTTGAAATTAAAAACCAAGGACTAATGTCTTGTAAAATATTTTGTTTTGTTGAATAACAGTTTTTTTTTATTTTTCTTACACAAATGTTCGCGATGCAACGTCACGTTTTTGGATGAATGGAAAATTATTTTTTGGTAACGTAACTGTGGATTTAACAAACGTAACTCTTTGTTCTTGTGACAGTATGTGGTCAAGTGTGTGTTTGCTTCAATAAAATCGATCGGGAACATTCTGGTGATCAATCATATGTTGCAATTTATGTTCGCTGTTGTTGGCATACAATTGTTTAAGGTACTGCTTTATTTGATATTCTGTCCAAAGGAATATGATATTCTATAATGTAACAGATTCGTGATACTTAAAAATATTAAATCAGATTTTATTTGGATAAGTTATACTTTACACGTATTAAATTAACTAAACATTTTCTATGCGCTATTAAGTTCATCTATTGTTTTATTTGAAAACACAGTCACAATATACTGCAAAGTAAACGAAACTGCGTAAAATAAAACATAACGTTCGCGAGGTTACTTTATTGTGTAGAAACCAACAATTTTAAATATCATATAAATTTGGTCAGAATTATACCATATTAACAATTTAATCACGTGTGTGCCTTTCCTCATGGTATGGTTTAAGTTTTGCTGTGTTATTACCCTTTTTCGTATTAATTTATAAATTAATTAACTTGAGTTGGTTTCAGGGAAAATTCTATATGTGTTCAGATATAACCAAAGTGGATTCTGATCAATGCCAGTAAGTATTGTATCGAGTACTATTGTAATTATAACATTGTTTAATTTATTCCAGGATAAATCATTATATAGATGTAGTCTATCATAATCATTAACGTTATCTCTATTATCACTCTTTTTTGGAATTCCTGTTTACTAAGTTTTGCTAATCGAGATTTGAATTATTAGTTTAGAGACAAGTTTCATTAGGTGAACTATACTTTTCATTGAAAGTTGATATTTGTTTCATTCTAAAATAATTCCGCATTATTATGCATAATATACTTCCTCATACAGTCGATCATTTTTAGATTTTATCCCACTTCTATTATCTATATACATCTTTCGCAATTATTTTCCAGGGGAGCATATTTGGTATATAAGAATAATAAACCAACAATCGAAGATCGTATCTGGATGAAAAATAAGTTTAATTTTGATAATGTACTGAATGGAATGCTCACGTTGTTTACTGTGTCCACTTTTGAAGGGTGGCCAGGGTAAGTTATTTTAGTTTTTATTGTATTTGTTCCATAAAAGGGACAAAATTGTTTTAAAACTGTCAATGTGTATTTCCTATTTAATATGGATTTGATTCTGTGTGTATATTTATTTATATACATTTTCGAACCCCTGTATTCGATATTCAAGCCGTCGTTATGATCATTCGGTGTTTTATATTTTGTTCAATTTCAATTCTAATTAAAATTAAATGGTGTTAAGTACTTGTAAAAACAAAGAACAACTGAATTATTTCGATACACTTATACCTATAAACATTGTTATAGCTTATTATCTACATCAATGGATTCGAATGAAGAGAATCACGGACCTATAGAAAATTCTCGGCCGCTTGTCGCGTTTTTCTATATAAGTTATATTATTGTGATAGCATTTTTTATGGTAAGTTTAACTTCTTGTTTAATAATGTATGTAACTTTAAGTAATATTAACCATGTTATACTAACTACAATTAATGTTTTCAGGTTAATATATTCGTAGGTTTTGTTATAGTAACATTCCAAAAGGAAGGAGAGCAGGAGTTTAAAGATTGTGAATTAGATAAAAATCAAAGAAATTGTATAGAATTTGCGTTAAAAGCGAAACCAATAAGAAGGTAAGTAATCTAGCATATAGTTATAAAATTTGTTTATAAATTGTGGTCCTAGATTAGAACCCTGTGGTACTCCATGTTAATTCTTCAATAAGTTTGTATGGTATTATGGCGACAACTATTCAAACTGATTGAAAGGGTAAAATATTCACGTTTCTATGATTATTCCTTGCACATAAACTTTAAATAGAGCATGTAAAGGTATATTTTTATATGGATACCATATCAAACGCGTTACTTAGTTCTAGAGTAATCTTGTTAAATCGAACTATTCAATGTTTGTTTGAATTACAGGTAATTAATTGAAGTTGTGTTTAAATTACAGGTATATACCAAAACATAGGATACAGTATAAGACATGGTGGTTTGTGACGTCACAAAGATTTGAGTATGTGATATTTTTCTTCATTGTGCTCAATACAGTTGCACTTATGATGAAATATCATGAAGCAAAACCTCTCTATAAGAAAGTAAGTAATAAATAAAACAATATTATTACTAGTAGCTTTTTAATTATGCCTTTGTTCAAGTATTTGACGATATCATAATTCTTGTTATTTTAGATTTGCTACAATACTGACTATTACTAATCTGGCACATTATATTTCCAGGCGTTAGATTATCTTAACATGGTTTTAACTACAGTGTTCATGTTGGAGTTCGTATTTAAATTGGCAGCATTTAAATTTAAGGTGAGTAATCCTTTTTAAGCAATTAATCATAATCAATTGAGTAAAGCAAGTAAAGACCTTAAAATATAGAAACAGACAAAGGTATGCAGGAATATCAAGAACTGCGGTAAAGTACGCTAGTACTGGTTACAACTTAAAATTATAAATATTTGCCGAAGGCCACAGCCCAGATCTTAACTAAATCTGGTATGAGAAGATTTATTTTTCTAGTTGTACATAATATTTAAAACTTTTTACAGAATTACTTCGGTGACGCGTGGAATACAACAGATTTTATTCTGGTTGTGGGTAGTATAATAGATATTGTAGTGACGCAAGTGAATGAAAATAAACTGCCAGCTGTGAGTATGGTATGACATCTTGTATAGCCTATATGTTACACAGTAATTTATTTACATAGAACTAAGGTGTCCTAGATATAAATAATAGTAATAGTAAGCCACACTTTTCTGTTTCTAAGAGTGAACATTTTATTTGATCAGATGCTAATGAGGCAGGAAATATCACAATACTCATAATTATTTTATAATAATGACAGTTCTCGGTTGAAAGTTTTATCAATTAAACATTTAATGTTTTTTTTCAGCTTGCCCCCTTGGAAACGAAAGATGTAAGCCGTGTTTCCTTTAAATAAGTTATAGTTTTTTTGAAGTGAAACTTCTTTATCGAGGTTGGAAAAAATTTAGTGTAACATTTTTTCGTTACGCGTGACATTTTTCCGTTACGCGCCATCTTTTTCTTATCCCTACCGCGCGTGATTCGACGTATTTCTGTAAAGTTGCATATAGTAAATTATTTTTTGAAAAATTAGGTCATAAAGAAGTTTCACTTCTTACGTGTGTACACTAGTACACGCACACATTTTTTTTTTAAATATAGAATATTACGTTGTTAAATATAAAATAAATTTAAGCCATAGTGGGTATCAAAATATGATTTTTTTATAATAAAATATTAGAACCACTGTTTTATTTATTTTTTTTTGCAGCTCGACGCATCTGATAACAAGGAGGTAAGCAACGTAAATTTTATCAACGATTTTTTTAAATAATATTATCTTACCTTTAAATTTACATTATTATGCTATTGCATAGCTTCTATCGCGGGCCTTGAGCGCGGGGACCGAATTCAGAAATTCCGTAACGAAAAACCCTCACGCTCCCCACTCCGACGGGCTCGGAGGTGTGGCTTGAAGGCATGCTATGCAATAGCTTTACCGCGGCAGTCCCCGAGTGCCACACGTCTTTTTATTTCCACAAATCTATAAATATATTATTTTCTTCTCCAGGGTACCCTTCTTAAATACGTCATCTTCTTCCGACTGTTTCGAGCTATGCGACTCATAAAGCTACTATCTCGAGGCGAGCGAATTCGAACCTTATTGTGGACGTTCATAAAGTCGTTTCAAGCTTTGCCCTATGTGGCTTTGTTGATTGTTCTGTTGTTCTTCATTTATGCTGTTGTTGGGATGCAGGTGAGTTTTAAATATATTTATTTTGATATCCTTGAAATCAGTTTAATATTATGAAGTTACTAGCCGTCCGCCTCGGCTTCGCCTGTGGTACATGTTTACATTTTCTCATCATAACAACTATTCCTCAGTACTTCAAGGAATATTATAAAAAAATAATTAACGAAATCGGTCCAGCCGTTCTCGAGCAACACATTTGGATTCATTTTTATCATAAAATAGAAGATAATTGATGCTTTATGATGTGAGCATTTGATATAGCTTCTTGTAACTATAATTACAACCAAATTACAACATATACTATAGCGGAGATCACACCAACGCCACATAATATGTCAAATTCTCCTATTTTTACTCTGCATTTATTTTCAGCTCTTTGGCAAAATAGCACTGGATGATGATATTATAACGAGAAATAACAATTTCCAAACGTTTGGTGGTGCACTGATGGTGCTATTTAGATCAGCTACGGGTAAGTTAATAACGTCAATTTTCTATAGTCTGTGGTCTATATTTAGATCATCAATGATGTTACATTTTTAGTGAAAAAAAAAGACGGGTTGCACTCCGGGAGTGCCGGCAGAAGTGAAAACTTGATTATTAACGTTGAGTTCTCTCCATCCGTCTTACGCTTTTTCGATCAGGTCACGTGTCCTGGCGCGAGTTTAAGATTTTATACCCATTACAGAAAAAGTGCTCAACGCCGCTAAAGAAGTTTTCACTTCAAAAATATATTAAATAAATAAACAAATAAATCATTTATTGCATAAAACATGGTACATACAAAGATATTAAGATCAAAATATAGAACATTCATGTTTTTACTATAACTACATAGATTAATGAAGATTTATTAAAAATATTTCATGAAAAGATTGTTAAGCTTTTACTTAGAACAGATTATCTATTATTATCTTATGCTATATAATAATACTAGTGGTCCGCCCCGGCTTCGCCCGTGGTACCTACATGTTTAAACTATCCTATCTATCCTATTTTATTATAATCGGTTAAGTGGTTTAGGAGTCCATTGAGGACAAACATTGTGACACGAGATTTATATATATTAAGATGCTATATTATGATGCCAGGAGAAGCATGGCAGGACATAATGATGGCTCTGTCACCGAACGAAGACGAGCATCCTGGAGTACCGGTCGCCTGCTTCAGGCCTGATGGAGACAATTCCACATTCTCTGATGAAGGATGTGGAACCCGCCTCTCCTTCCCTTACTTTATATCTTTCTCGCTGCTTTGTACGTTTTTGGTAAGTGCTTTTGTTTTAAAAGGAGGTAGTTTTAGTGGTGCAAATTTATTTTCTTTTAAGACACATTTGGTATCTAGTGCTTTGTTAAATTCGTTATTATTATTTAGATAATAACATTTAACTGTTTTATAGGTATATTTGATTTAGTTTTGAAAGAATTTGATTTAGGCTGTTCGAATTGTTGTTCTTTCGAAACTTTTAAATTGGAGATAAACTCTGTGATAACATTATATTATTATTTGCGATGAGAAATTAAATGTTGTTTTTCAGATTATCAACTTGTTCGTCGCTGTTATTATGGATAACTTCGATTACTTGACGAGAGATTGGTCTATCCTGGGACCGCATCATCTTGATGAATTTGTAAGGTAAGTTTTCGATTACAATATTCATTATAATTTGTTCAAAAATGAACTGCATTTTATTTGAAACGCATTATTGTTCAGTTTCCTATGAACTAAGAATTTGTAATTGTTATAATGAATTTACTGTCTGTTTCTTTTATAGATTGTGGAGTGAGTACGACCCGGATGCCAAAGGACGTATCAAACATTTGGATGTGGTAACATTATTGAGGAAAATCAGTCCTCCATTGGGTAAGTAATATTATTATGTTTTGGTAGGTATTTTATTTTAGCTTATTAATATTCATTAATTAATTTTGGAATCAACTTATCAGCTGATAAGTCAACTTGGTATCAGCCAATTACAGTTCCTTCACCTCTTTTTTTTCAATAAATTTGTTTTCAAATTTTAGTGTTAAGTAGGTACATTGATCTGGAAAAGATAAGACTGTCAAAATACATGTATTTTCGATATATTTATATAATAATCACAGGTTTCGGCAAGCTATGTCCGCACCGCACGGCTTGCAAGCGTCTCGTTTCAATGAACATGCCGCTCAACTCCGACGGTACTGTTAACTTTAACGCCACTTTATTTGCTGTTGTACGGACACAGCTGCAAATTAAAACTACTGGTAAGTTTATTTATAGGAAAACTTTTTATTTCTTTTTCGATGACGCAATGGTCGTTAATATTGGTGATATAGCTAAGGAAATAGAAATAGAAGTGAATAGGGTTGAAGACAATGACAAGTAAGTAAAAAATGGTTAGTAGTAGGTAAAATATCATTATAGAAATGATAGGTAATAAGAAGTTGCAATTTAAAAGGGGATATTAAAGAAATTACGTTAAAAGATGACATTGAATGCAATTACATTACATTGCAAAATAATCTTAAATTTGACAGACTGTGCAATTTTCGTGTGTATATCAATAGGTTTTGATAAAAAATTATCTTATCTTATGCAAGATTGTTATTTTTCAAACAGGTGTAATAGACGAATGCAACACAGAACTGCGTTCTATCATCAAAAAGGTATGGAAGAGAACATCTCCCAAACTGTTGGACCAAGTGGTCCCTCCACCGGGAGATCCTAATGAGATCACGGTCGGCAAGTTCTATGCTACCTTCCTCATTCAGGACTACTTTAGACGGTGAGTCTGTAGAAATAGATTAAAATATAAATATAGATTTTTTATGTGTTTTGACTTGTAAAATGATTATTTAAATGGAAAAAGTCATCTAGGTTGTCAATTATAAACTTGTATCCTTTGTAGCTGTTTCTGTGAAAATGTAAACCGAAGAATAGTTATCTAGATGGAAAATTGTTGAAATTTTAAAATTCTAATGGCAGTTATTTCGATTGCAGTTGATCGCCAAGATTAAATATTGCGTCATTTCCTATAAGTTTAATGTTTTGATTGAATACTTCCTGACCTTTTTTATGTCCAATCTGTTTATTTACCAAATTTCATCAAAATTGGTTAAGTGTAAGCGTAATCGACGGATATTTTCCAACGACTTTAGAAAAAAAAGTCTTGTCAACTATTTTTAAGTTAATTTGTAACAACCAACGAGCATAGGTTAAAATAAGAAGTAGAAAATATAAAGCATTATAATGATGTGCTTATTGATGTTAAAATAAATGTATGTCGCCAAATATTTGCACCGGCATGACGTGTAAAATATAAATGCACAGTAGATAGAGTAGAATAGAAATGAAATATACGTTGTTTAATGGAAATTTTAAACAATTAATGACAGTTAATATTAAAACTAACACAGCTGTTGTAATGATTATTGTCGTAAAAAACAGACATTGTAAGACTGTAAGGTAATGTAATTAACCCTGCAAAATACGGAATAAGTTCATAAATTCTGTCATTAATTGTTAATTAAGAAAGTAAGTGGTATAAAACTGGCAATACTAATATTATAATATTCTATTTTATAGGAACCACGCGTAAGTCAACATTTAAATTTTAAGCAACCAATGCAATTTTTGCTGTAATTTTGCTTTGTCCTCGGCGTTCTGACGATAGCCAAGGATGTTGCTTAAAGATTTTACAATTTTTACCTTTTATAGTTTTCGATAGTCCCTTTTTTATAATTCAAACAATCATCGATTAATAATTTTTAACTTTACATGTAGAGGTGTAAACTTTTTTCAACTATATCTATGTATTAGACACTTGTCTATAATCCAACTAATTTAGGATGGTTGTTTGATTTCGTTTAGTTTTCTTTCTCAGTTCCCTAGCATTCCGAATTCTGAGTTTCATTTGACCAGACTTGGTGCATGATTTAAATCTTATTAATTCCAAAGCATGTTTTCTCCACGCATAACTGTTTTTGTTTCTACAATCACTCGCTTTTACAATTCGCACTTTTTTTCATTTTGCTCTCCCGTTTTATTGTTTTAGCGTGGTTTCGGTGTTTTTGAAGATTTGCATGAGAAATCCACTTGTTATCACAACTGGCTTGGCTAACATTGTTAAATTATTGAGTTTACGTCGAGAAGACATGTTCTTGGAATGTTTATTTTGGATGAAGTTGCCCTGTTATTTAGAATGATATGAAATTTCTATTTTATTGCAACGAATATGCGAAGCATTATTCTTGAGTTGTATTATTTTTAGTTTGTTATGTGAGTTTGAGTTTGTCAAGATGGTGAATAATTTGAATAAATCGAGTTATTTGCATTTATTTACATTAAATCTTATATCGAGCTAGCCCCTATATTCCAAATTATTATACCTTATTTTTTGATTGGTCAGTTTCTTTTAAAACTATTCAAAAACGAATACCCTCCTTTAATTGGCCATTTAGTCCAATATTTCAAAACAATTCAAAAACGTAACTTTCGCTTCCTTTCACATCCAAAACATTCGACCTAACAAACGGCTACTACCAAATCACAATGCTAAAGACAAACAACGGTATCCACAGATTCAGGAAGCGCAAAGAGCTGGCAGCGGCTCAGAACAACCAGATGACTTTACAGGCTGGTTTGAGGACCCTGCATGAGGCGGGTCCAGAGCTAAAAAGGGCTATATCGGGTAACCTGGATGAGGTTGTTGGGGAGACTGTTGAACCTATGCATAGGGTAGGTTGAGTTGATTTGCTAGAACTATTTTTTATTTATTTTCATAATAAGCCTAGTTGTTAAATTAGCCTTATGTTTCAGTATACTATTCATTATTGTCAGATTTAAAATTGTGGTCTTAGGAATTAAATGAATCTTCTTTATTGCGCATTACAAATCAAATCAATCAAGTCAAACCTACGGGATTTTCAATTTTTGTCTCAGATAACTTTATCAGTTGATCAAAACTAGATTTATATGTTTGCTTATATTTCTTTAATAGGGTCTTTGAATATATGTGTTCTATAATAATAGTATAGAGAAGATTGAATTTGAAATTTTTTATTTCAGCGTAATCACACACTATTTGGTCAAGTTTGGACAAGTATAAAGAAAGGACGCGGCAGTTTCTACGCACCGCGCAAAGTGCCAAAAACTATGGTTAAATCTAAATCTGCAAATGGTAAAATATTCACTTATAATTTTTTTTTAAATAAACTTTTTCGAATAGTAGGTAATAATTGATGATACAAATGAAAATTGAAGTTTTCTATTCGATAATTTTAAAATGAATGAATTAGATGCTCAAGAAGGAATAAAGAGAAATATTTTTTCATGTTCTTTTGATTTAATTTTGAGTATTTTTGTAGGTGACAAGAACATGACTCTAAGCATGATGATGCAGAGGGAACTGGGTATGGATGGAAAGATACCAGAAGAGGAGAAGTAAGTTATAGATTATATAAGACACTAAAAGAAGAAACAAATAGTTTTTACAAAAATACATAATGAAACAAATTAATTACAAAAATTATGCATGCATAAATGTTGTTATTCCGTTTTTATGAGAACTTTATGAGCTTCAAGGTGTATTCACTATCGCTAAAAATAAGGAATAATAAAATAAAAAAATGGAATAAAAAGCCTTTATTATTTCAAAATTAAGATAATATTTATAAATAAAAATTATAGCTCTTAGAATTCAAATTAACCACTATGTGCCAAAATTCATGAAAATCGGTTCGGCAGTTTTTGGGTGTAGGAGTAACAAACAAACACACATTTATAATATGAGTAGGATATAAAGTGAAGAAGGCATATTAAATTGATAATTTCCTCAGTAAATACGATGAAAACAGCGATGGTGATGAAGAAATCGCGATGCAGCCGCTGCTTCACGGAAAGGACTCGGAGAGGATCTTCAGGGTTATCGAGTAAGTTCTATTATCTAGTTAAATTCTGTGACTTTCCCTGTGTTTAGCTCTTTTTATTGTCTAGCTCAATATTGTGGCTTCTATGTTAGATATTTTTATAGGTTATTTACATTTTTTTGGAATAAAAGTTTTCTCAAAATTGAACTAACTGGTTCGAAGATACAATTCTACTTTAACTTTTTTGTGCTTTGTTTCTAAAAGTTCAAAACATTTGCTCCAAAATAAGTCTCAAGATTTCGTATAATTGATATCAAATTTCATCAAAAGTGATATTTTAACTCTTTAAGTTTACATTTATTACATAATAAAATAATAAAAAATAAAAATAGTTTATTTCGTTTCTAAATTTTACACAATATGGAGTAGTAGGGCCCTCCTAGTAATTTTAAGATAAAACCTGTGTCAGGAGGACCCGCTCTTCCTTAACTTAAAATAGGTTATCTACATGAAAAAAATAATACATTAATATGTATTTTATCTATTTTAATACAAATGTGAGCAATCATGAAGTCAGACCATTTTGAAAATAATGGCAACAATTTCATTACCGCACAAAAAGATTATCTGAACAATTAAGCTTACAGTGCTTTTTTATTGTAACTTCGTTGTTGCTCACAAAATGTTATTTACTGAGAGAAAAAGCTGTATAATATTTTATCTAAGAATATTTTATTGTATTAGTTAGATTAATAATGTATATGGGTATTATGTATCTATATTGTATCGGTGTCGTATTTAAAATCATGGCACATTAAAATAATCTGCATGTTTTGAATCTTTATACTAATGCCGAGCCAAATAAATTTTGCGTGCAAAAGCTCTACATATAATAATTTTATAAAAGCGCCATCTATTTATCATAAATATTTAAAGTTTTAGGTATTGCGCCATCTAGTGTTTAGGTATTGAATTAAATATTTGTTGAAAGAGCTTTCAAAGCTTTCTCCAAGGTGTTTTCTTATAAAATATGTAAAAGTTATAGATGGCGTTGTATTAATAGAATGCACTCTAGGGAATGGAAGCAATATTATAATTTAAACGCATTATTATGTATAGACAATAATAATTATTATAGTGGGAGTTATTTGTGGTACATTTATATGTGAAACATTTCTCTTATTAAAAGTTACCTTCGAAAATTCAACAAAAAAAAATATCGATTTGAATTATTAGGTACCACTTTTTTCATTCAATCTTATAAAATGGCATTAGTATAAAAATACTTGGTAATGTTTACAGAAAAACATCCAACGAACTTATGAAGAATATGAGAAACAGCAGTAAGTTTTTAGTGTGTTTTGATTGTGTCATGCATTTATCTTAAACAACTAAACAATGATGTATAAGAATTGTTAAAAGTGTAGATAAATAGGTACGTAAGCATGATGCATGATTGAGGTATTAAAGCATGGATTTAAAAGCATGTTTTATGAAAAACTATGCAATCAAAATATTTTAGGATATTATAGTTATTATGGGGCGGATTTAAATCTATGTGGAATAAGATAAAATTTAGCTACTAGATACTCGTCAACGTATTAAAATTAAGGTAACAAATCGTAGGAATGAAATTTTATTGTTAGGTTATATTTTAAGACAATAATTTATTTTAGTTCATTCTTCATAATTCATTTATGTTTTAAATAAATAAATCTAGGTAGATTAGTTGCTGTATGTAGGTAGGCACCTACCTATGTCTGTAAAATATATACTGCTAAAAGTAGTCTTAGCCAAGGCGGTCTGAAAACTTAAAGAAAATATTTAAGAAAATTATATGTTAGGAATGCCCGAAGACTAAATAAATAACTAGATAGTGCATCCAGGAGCTCTATCATAAAAATTATAACGACTATAATAATTCAATTGAGAATTTCCGTAGGTACTTCATAATTATATCCAGGCTTTTCACTTCATAGGTAGGGATGTTGTTTTTTTAAATAAATTTTTATGTTCACAGTATGGACTGTGGATTATAAAATAAACATGCATTTTTGAATAGTATTTTTTTTGAAAAACAGATGCACAAGATGTGAAGGTTTTAGGGTCACTACACTAACAAAATTCAAATATATGAATACTATATACTAGTATCTACATTCTATGCATGCTTGTATTAAAATGATGTCAGCACGCCCAACTACTAAATAACAAAATTGTTGTGCTAAGTTAGTCTTTACTTATAGACGTCTAGGAATTACTTTATGTGGAAATATTACGCTGTTTTTATTATGTTCTTCCCTTCTGTTGAAGTAAATATAAACTATTGTTTTAAATTCATGGAGACCCTAAAAATCCATTTTCTTTTTTGGTTTGGTTTGGATTTTTGTGTTCACTTTGAATTTGCGTGTGGTTTTTTAACCATTTTATTTTAATAATGAAATAAACATGTTTTTTTTATACTTACAACAGATCGTGACAATATGCCCAAACAGACAAACAACGTGCCTTATTGTGTAGACAATCCAGCGGAGAATCTCATAGCTCGGGTAAGACATATAAAATTGAATAAACTGCAGAATGAACTGTGTTAAATTACAGCTTAAAACTTCTTTTTACTAGTATTTTATTAAATTTCTCCCCAAATCTTAAATATAATATTATATTTCATAACTTTATTAAATTATTCGGAGTCTCCGGTCGAATTTCCTTATGTACATCAATAATTTATTGTAAATATGTATTACAAGATATTTTATCGTTTTTTTTTTTCACATAAAATAAACTTTCGACGCCTCATTAGTTTGAGGATCTTATATTTAAGGATACTAAATCCTTGGATCCTATATTTCGTTACTTGCAGGTGCTAACCGAGCAAGGTCTGGGCAAGTACTGTGACGCGGAGTTCCTGCAGAGCACCGCGCGCGAGATGCAGGACGCGCTCGACCTCTCGCAGGAGGAGATGGACACGTATGATGTTTATTTTGTTATTTTTAACCTATTTCTTTTCAGGTTTTATATTTATATAAATCCGTTTTTAATGTTGTTTTTTGCCCTTCTTCGCTAGTTATTTAGTGCGTAATAAAGCTGTAATTGAGTGTTGAGTCAAATTGTTCAAACAACGCGTCTGTAGTCTTTTGAATACTCAAATAATTTATTTTTTTAATATAATAATGATTTTTTTAATAATATAATAATGATATCTCACAATTTTTTCTGTAAATTTTATAAAACAATAAACGTTGGATTAAATTACTAACGAGTTCAAGTTCTATACCGAAAAATAAATAATGGATGTATATTTTTTAATGTTCTGAAATAAATTTTATTTCACAGCGCCGCTAATCAAATAATTTTACAAGAGCGCAACATGATGAGGGATCCGAATATACACAGCGATGTGGTAAGGTTCTAAGGTTTACTTATTAGAAGTAATAAGTAATCATGGGTATTTTCTCGATTTTAAAATTGGCTATCTGTTATTTAAAGTTTCATTAAAATAGGTCCAATCCGAAATAAAGGACTAGCAGATAGACATTTTTTTTCAATAGTCATAAAAGACGAAATATATGAATAATTATGATTATTTCACGAATTTTTTTTGTAAATATAAAATGAATGAGTAAAACTTATGCAATAATTAATATGTAATTTTATTTCAAAAACCATTTCCATATGAATTTGGCAAGATTTTGGCAATCCTGACCAAACCTGTTTTTAACCAATACCTAATACATCTAATATTTAATTTTTGTTATTTCCAGGAAAGTATACTCTCACGGCAGTACCATCCCTTCCACCAGCCGGCCATGCCCCCCACAGTGAAATAAAGCATTTTTTTATATTTTTTGGCGACATTTTCCGCCCACGTCGGTTGACTCCACGTGGGTTTGTAGCTTTGAGCTTTCAGCCGAGCTTCGGGCGTTTGGAGATTTTGTACATAGTTTTAAATATATCTAAAGTAAAATAGTTGTTTTATTCGTATAGGAAATATTGTTTATCTGACGGAATTGTGCTATTTGAAACGGATTTTTATGGAAAATGCTGTTTTGACAGATTTAAAGTTGAAATTTTAAGGTATTTTTTTAGGAAAAATTCTGTGGAATTATGAAATATATAGATGTATGTATACATAGTATTGAGTGTAATTTTTCATTTATGTTCATGCATTTTTTACAAGGTTGCTACCGTCCTGTAACAGTTAATGCTATGCGCTATTTATAATATTTTTGTATTTAAATTGTTTGAAGGGAAGTTATTATTGGCTAATAAATTATTCGACGCGTTTATTTAAAAATATTTATAAGCATATGAATATAACGTGCTTGTTATTGAGTTAGAGATTTTAAGAAAATGGCGATGTGCCTTATTTATAAAACAATGAAATATGTACTCTATTTAATGTATAATATTATATTATTGTGAAAAATATACAATAAGTGCCAAAGTATGTATCAATGATATTTATTTGAGTAGTCTTTTAATTATAATAATGGCTACTCCACGGTTTTCCAAAATGTTTGTTCGTCAGGTTTGTAACCGTTTTATGAAATAAATCGTATTTAAAAACTTAGATTGGATCTTTAAAATTAATAAAACTAGTCATGAAGTGCTTGTATTTAAGTGTTGTATTTTTAATAAATCGTGTATTTTGTATGAATATTATATAATAACTGTTATCCAGGAAAATAAAACATTTTAAAACTATTATTTCTTTTATTTATTTCCAAAATTTAATACCTTGTTGCTCGTAGAAAATATGGAAGTCTCATTCTTCCTAGGTTTTTTATTAACTTCACTTAGATTTAAAGATAGCAAGAAATGTGTAACTATGCAGAAATAAGCATCATAGAAATATTTTACCAGTTGCATCAAGTCTTATTTTCGTCTTCGATAACTTCATCTGGTTTCGTACTATCCTTAGCAATGATATTACTAATTTCATCATCATCATCCGACAGAATAGCGAAATTTCGTCTAATAACAGAAAAAGTTTCAGCCACTTCCCCAGAATGTGTATAATTAACTAAATCATCTCGTTTGTTCTCGAAACTTCTAGATTTCTCTGCCAAAGAATAATCCATATCAGCTATCATAAGAGGATATAATTACGTGACTTGTAGTTCCAGATTCTTCTAAATCTTTAGAACCGTCTTCAGGAATATTTATTTCAGGCTCCGTTTTATCTGCATTATTATACATATCTAAAATATCTTCTTGCAAACGCTTGATCAGGTTTTCTAAATCAAATATTTTCCTGTCTATATCTTGAGACGATTCATACGGCGAGTCAGATATGATCGGCGAATTGATTGCCAGCTTTCGCATATTTATAAAATCTGTCTCCGTTTCCTTGTTTAAAACGTCTCTGAATCTATCTATATGTGTGTCTACCTTCGAGGGTCTAGCGTCTGTAATCCTGTCCATCATTCGTAGTATCGTCTGTACTTTTCTTTACAAGCGGCTAGGCGTTGTTTTCGTTTCTGTTCTTCGCAGGGGTCGGGGGGTGGCGGAGGAGGTGGAGGAGGGGGCGGGGGTTGCTTCTGGCAAGGGTGCGGGGGGTCCTGATGAGCGGCTGATAAGTCCTCGATTGCGTCACACCTAGCTGTGCCTGTCTTCTCGCGTTCTACGACACAAACTACTGGCCGATCAGAGACTGTGTAAGGCGGGTTTTTAATCTTTTCTATACAGATGGCCAGGCACGGCGGTGGTGGCTCTGGCTGTATAATCGGTTTTGGTGGACATATTTTGATACCTGCCTTCTGCTTCTGTCTGATGCGTTGGAGCTTACATGGGTCAGGTGGTGGAGGCTCGGGGACCGGTTCGATGGTACATTTCTTTGTGAACATTTTCAGTTTACGGATCCATTTTGGAGTTTTAATTTTGGCTGGTTGGTTGCCACTTGCCAGAGCCGTGACATCCACGTCAGTATCTGTCTGAATTAAATCTTCTTATTTTGCTGTTTATTTTTTATTGATTTCCACCAAATAGTTTACAATAAGAAGTTTAATACACATTACTATTTAATTCTAGAAATAGAATGTATTATGTAAAGATGTAGGTACTCCTTTACAAAACGTACGCAAAAACAACTGGACGGATTTTGATGAATTTGTTTTTACAAGGTTTTTACTCAACTAAACTGAAACTTTCCGAAAATTTTAAGCACGTATTTTCTAAGCTTTTACTGGGTACTTACTGCTAATTTATAAAAATCATGCAGCTATGCAATAGGTACCTAAAAATATATTCATAGCTTTTATATTTCATTATTTATAAGGTACTTAGTATAAAAAAGATTCTATTGATATTAATCAAGGTTTTGTTTATCTTCCATAGTTCAGTTTTTAGCGTTTAGGACAAAAATCCCTTAATAAAAAAAGATTAAAAAAAAAAAAAGTTTTTAGCGTGTAGAACATTCAAACAAAAATTTGAAATACATAATATTTTATTCAGTAATGAACTATTTTGTCTAACAAAACCTATGTGTAAATTTACGATAAAAAGTCTTATGATTCGCATTCATCTGGTATCTCAAAACCTTCTTCATTCGGAGTTTCATTATTAGCTGGTTCAGATGCTACACTAGTTGCTGATCCCTTCTTTCCGTATCTAAATATTGAGCAAATTTTATTGGCTACTGATTTAACTACACCACTATGAACTGGAGTTATTTGGTCTTGTGATAGTTGCTTCGGTGGTGTTGGAGCTGGAATATGAGCCACTTTAGGCGGTGTAGGAGGTGGTGTAGGCACGTCGTATTTTGAACTCCTATCTGGCTTTGGAAACGTCACAACATCGAGTAAATTCTCCATTCTAAAACTGTCGCCTAATGAGGAAAATGATTCGCTAACTTTAATATAAATTTGTTCAACTACTTGTGACGCTGTTTGGAAAATGTCTTTGCTTGTACCAACATCGTCGATTTTGTTATCAGTCAATTCGGTTTTCATTTCATCGTTACTTTCAAAAAGGCATTTGGTCGCTGAACACTTTTTTTTCTTTGATCGCTTGCAGCAAGACTCGTTTGACTCAGTATCTTGCGCGTGTGTTTCTTCATTTGTCAGGCCAAGATGTTTGCAACTGTTTGTTGCAGCAAGACCTACAACCTCTTTTGTTTTATTATACATCTTACAAATAAAACTCCCTACTGCGCCCGTCATATTTGCTAATGTCGCACTACTGGATTCAAGTTTTTCTTGAACACTACTTTTCTTAAGTGGACAATCCAATGAGCCTCTTTCCTTGACTCTGTTAAATGGATAGAATATCGTTTTCTCACTAGGATCTTTAGAGGGTATGTATCCGATTACAGTTTCACAGTGGCTTTGATCCCTTTTAATTGTTTTAACTGTGTCCCGTACACACTTTGTGACACACTTCT
Organism: Colias nastes; assembly: GCA_907164665.1. NCBI lineage: Eukaryota > Metazoa > Arthropoda > Insecta > Lepidoptera > Pieridae > Colias > Colias nastes. The sequence continues at coordinate 29,475 of CAJQZM010036186.1, forward strand.
TTAGTTTGCATTCATTCGCTTCTTTCATAGTTTTGTCGCAAATATTTGGTTTTCTCTCGCATTCCGTCATAGGCGGGGGACATTTTGGTCGTTGAACACAAGGAGGTTCGTTATTACAGCAGCAGCAAGTGTCAGATTTTAACGGTTCATCAGGACACTCTGCGCTCACTGAACAACTCGCTTCTGGTTCGTCTTTCGGTCTACATCTACTTCTATTATTTGTATCTCTAGGACTCATAGCTTTTTCCTCGGGACAAATTATTTTACAAGATTGTGCATGGCCAATATCTTTATCTGCAACGACAACTACAAAATCATCTTTAGCTTCGATATAGTTTGAATTATTTGAGAAGTTCTCCAAATACGGACGTAACACTTCTTGGCAATAATTGTAACGTTCAGAAAGCACTGTTTTTAATATTGTAAGAGAATTCGATTCCTTTACGTTAGATTTCTCGTCTTTTTCACATCCTTTTATGGCTTTCCTGGTTTTATGTTGTGGCGAAATATAGTCCGAAGAATCACGTACGATAGTTACACTCGTTTGCGTATCTTTGTCACAAAGCGAAGGAGATTGTGAGGATCCTTCAAAGTCTTCAAAGGATATGAAATGTGGGATCATAATACATAATAATTTAAGTAGCGTTAATCATATTTTATTTTTATTTCATGCACTGATTTTTACGAAAATTTTGCTATTGTTGAAACATTTTTAAGTTAATGTGTCATTTTGATAATTATAAATCTGGTTGACAATCATTTATTGATTTCAATATTTGAAAGCAAAGAGATTTCGAAAAAAAGTATTTGCATTTTGTGGCACTTTCGTCACAGAATAATAACTAGCACATAACTAGTAACTATCGTAATATGTGTAAGTATTTAATAAAGTGAAATTTGATGATGGGTTTTTACAAATAGGTACCTATGATAATAATATAATAAAAAATAGGTTAATGGGTAAAAGAAAAGACTGAATTATATAAACTCATATGCATTTATTTCGTACTGGTGCGTTTGCCTTACAAATATACTTAGTACAAATTAAACAAAACTATGATATTTAACCATAATATTACCTGATCACTAATAGATATGCTCTGAAGCAATATCAAGAGTTCATAACATAAATAGGAAACAATATTTTGTTAGAAATGAGTAAATTATATTTAGATTTATACTTTCTTGGGTAATTGTGGGAAATTTACTAATAAGAAGAAAGAAAGAATTTGAAAAACTGATTAATATGTTTAATTGATAAAATATTCTGTTGTTGTGTCTTTAAAAATTCTACGTAAATCACTAATACTGATTGAAATTATTATTGTGAATTATTACATGCAATACTAAAGAAAATACGAAAATTGCCCAAGAAAGTCAGTCACAATATCTCTTTGGCGATAAATTATTGCTTTTATTATTTATTGATCTAAAATACAACTGATTTGCGAAAAGACGATATCATTTGTCTTTGGCGTAACTCTACACTGTATGCTTTACTTTTGAAACAAAACATATATCTTTAATTATAATAATATATATATACACCATGGTTCGTAACGGAAGTTTTATCACTATAAATATCATTATTATTTACAAATAATAATAATAAATGAAAATGGACGGAAAACATTCGAAACAAAGTAAATAAATATGTTTTAAAAACAATACAAACGTAACTAGAAACTAATGTTTATAAAAAAATTAAAAAATAAAGGGGAAAACACATAATCTCATTGTAATTTCAAGAAAATCTACACTTATTTGACTCATATATTAATTTGTTCAGCTTATGTACTTATATATAACAATATAAAAATAAGTTAACTTATATAAACAGTTGATATATAGATTACTTGTGCTAAGACAGCTTAAAGAAAAATATTGGAGTAAGACCAGATAGAGTTCAAACTAAACTTTTAAGTACTTTATTCCTCTTTAGATAAACTAAAGATGTATAGATTTTTCACTGGGAAGATGCTAAAAACTTTGTGAAAGTCAATCTCTATGCCGATCTTACACCAAGCGCAAATATTTTGTTACTATGAGGTAAACGAAAAATCTAAACTATTAATGACAAAATGATAAAACATTTATCATTAATTTATTTACATTGATGATAACTTTGGCTCTCTCGTTTGAAATTTAACTAAATATTAATGAGTATAATGTTAAATCTAGACAGAGAAAGCAAAGAAGCTACTGACCTCCATAAAACGAATACAAATGAATTAAACATATCGAATTGTACATTATTTGTCTATTATATTGATGTAACAACTAATGGTATTGTATTTGAAGATGAGATAGAAATATAAAAAAATGGCTTTAATAAGTCATCTAGATTGAGAACCTAAATTCATTTTATAAATTAACAAATTTTTACATTCTCATATTCCAAAAACCAAAGTTAATTTCAAGATATTTTAAAAATATGGAAGTTGTAAAACTCATTTTAAATTAAATTTTCTATGTTTCTCTCATACATTATTATTTCGTAACTGGGTTTTTAACGTTGGTTTTTAAGTTTGATAACAATTCCAACTTCATAGCTACATTTCAGTTCGTTCTCTTTCTAAACACAATTCCCATTAGTTGATAAATCAATGATCTATAATATAAATGAGTTCTAAAGGAATGGATAAAGGTAGTTAACTAAAATTGTCACATTAACTTTAATTAGTGTCCATATCACTTAGTTTCGTTGTGGCTCGCCGATTGCTATTGTTCGCACGGCGTCCGTTGATATCTGAAAATAATTATTATATTTACACTAATAAGCATTAATTTTTATCTGTATGGAAATTTTGAAAAACTTGGTAGGTTTATTTTTGATATTCATAAACAGTGATTATAAACTGATTGAATAGGTAAAATGCGTTTTTATCTACCATTTTGAAACACTTAAAGTTACGGTTTAAGTTAAAAATATTATTCTTTGACATAATTTTCTACAATTGCTTTTGTATGTAGACAAGATATGTTAATGATTAATTATTTACATTTTTGCATCGTGAGCTAAACGATATATTTTTATCCTGAGTTTTTTTTTTTATTTTAAATTATGTGATGACAACACATAACTATAAAACGTTATAACATAACAAGCCTACAAATCATAATAAACGAACCAATTATTCACGGATTTGACAAAATCGCTCCTACATATTGAATCTCTTCGACCCCCGAGTTGGAAACTTTAAAACTGATAGTAGAATCACTTAAATCTAACGCTATAAGTTACTCCGGTCCCGAGGGTTTAAGCCCTTTGTTATCGTCCTCTGGGAGGGATAAGGGTAGATCGACAAATGTGCGAAAGAATTGTTTTTTTGCTTTGATAGAGTTCGCTTTTATAGATTGCGCTTTCTGTTTCCAATTGGAATTAGTTTTAATGGCTGTTTTAGTTTTTTTGCGAAGCAAGTTTTTGTTGAAATTAATATATTATTAGATACAGATTCGTAGATATATTGGGTGAATTTTAGGATTGAATAAATATTACAAGGGAATTTGAGATTCGTTTATTTTTTAGTAAATCCAATAATGAATAACATCTTTTAACTACACGTAGTTCAATTAACATTCATTCTGCACTCTAAACTGTAAAATCCAAAGTTCCCTGTACATCTAAATTCCCGTATCAAACGATCGGTATCAACACATAACTCTGCGTCAGGTGCGCGAAAAAAATAACAATTAGCCGATAAATTTTCATCGTTAACGATCAGGAAAACCACCGGCGCCAACACATATCCCTGGAGCACACCTCGATAACCTGTCCGAGGCCGGTGATAAAACGAGCAGATTTATTTCGGCCACACCGCCATTTGTATTCGAGGCAAATTGTTCAACATTTAGCCTTGCGAGCCTTGGTTAGCCTCCGCTAATGACGCGATTTACATCTTAATAACACAAAACGGGAGATGAAGTCGTGTTGTAGCATTGTTGTTGTTGGATTTTACTATTGTTTGAGACATTTGTTTTGGTAGTATTCAAATGTGAAGTAGTAATTTTTTATATTAGGGGGTTTTTGCATTTGAAGTGTTTTAATAGGTTTATGTATACTAGAATATGTGAAAGCAAATATTTTAATATTTTATCTAGTAACCTAATTAATCACTGTTTCTATAAGATGTCTAGTACAGGAGGTCAGGTCTTAAAGATAAAAGTGCATTTTACGTTAATCTTTAAGCACAACTTTTATGTTTTTCTACATACACGCAATCGAAACGAATGAATAAATAGACGCTAATTATTATTTCAATTCCTTGACAACAATGAAAATTCTTAATTGAAAAGAAATATTCTTATATACTTTTCTTATTTTTCTGTTTTTTATAAATTTATATAATTGTCTTTAATAAATTAATATATTGTTAAATATACTAAATAAATAATAAAAACAATCCTTACCACTTGGATAGAAGTCCCGTGGCCGCGGAATGTGAGTAGGGCCCTCCGTACGGCGAGTACTGCGAGTACGGGGCCGCGTACGCGTACTCGCTCGCCAGTGTGGCTGTACCTGGAAATATTTGGTTATATTATGTACTAGATTCTTCTAATATATCATACATTCTAGATTCTTCTAGAATAGAGTATTTTTGTTCCAACCTATTGGGCTTTAAATATGAGAAATAATAGTAAAGAGCTTTTACATAGACATGACATACCTAGTTTTCTTATAACAATTTAAAAGTACTTTATGTGAAAGGTAAATTACTATATTAAATTGGCATATATTCTACGTATCTAACCACGTTAAGTATATCTCATTGATTTAACGTATTACTGTACAATACATATCAATGTATTGCATTGTTCTTACATATCGAAATTTATAAAAACAGAGAATATGTAAAAATAAATAAGACAAAAGAAAAAGCATAGTAATACGACTGAATCTCAAAGTAACAAATTAAATAACACTCAACGTTAAACACGAGCCGACAAACCAAACCATCATTTGCGATTCACAAAAACAATAAAAGAATTAGGAGCGACAACAGAAATCACAAAAAAGTGACTCCAGACTCGAGCACTACTCAAGCACTCAAAGGAAATCCAATTTTCCTCCCCCCACACTTTACTGTGGCGATAGATATGAACTCTACATGATTGTAGACCTTGTTTTATGGGAATAAGATCGTGTTTTCAGTGATGTGACGTTTGGTCTTTAATCTACCGCAATCTGCTTAGCGGGAGGGGGTGTTTAATAGCTCATTCGGGGCTATGCAAATAATTTGGAGGGGAACCATACGGCTTTGTCTGCGCAAGTAACGAAGCGGCGCGTTGTGACTTCAAAGCGCTGTAAATATTATATTTTGGGCGTGGCTCGGATGGATTAATTGGATGATGCGGTCGCTCTTTGTTGGATGCATGGTAATTGGTTTGGTTCTGTTTAATTGGATGATGGGTTATGTTGTTAATGTTTGTGGATGGATTGCTATGGATGTAGGAATAAAGCTTTAGCTGGACTTTACTTACTGAATCTTTAATTTGTAAGTTGTAAATGTATTGAATCTTCGTTTTGTAAGGTGCGAATGGCAAATAATTAGTTGCATTTAAATAGATCAAAACATAAATCGATTCAACATTGCAAATTTTGCTTCCAAATTTATTATATTTTTAAAGGTCGGTGAGTTATGATTACGTTGTAATAAGACATAAATACTTTTATCCACTTTCACACACTAAAATAGAAAAAAAAACATCATTTTCTTCTTCTATAAATAAAATAATAATAAAATAAAAAGCCCGTTTATTTCCAATCCACAAGAAAAATTTTGTTACAGGTAGTTTACATACTTAAAGCTATTTTACATATTAAAATTACACTATTTTTTTAACTTAAATTTTAATCACTAATACTAAATTAATTTTTTTTTCTATTATTTTTAATTTTTGACGTCATCCAGTATCAGTACCATTGATTGGAACCCCTTCTCGGTCCTCCAACTTTTTCCAGGTATCTCTGTCCTTTGCCTTTTTTCTCCATTAGTTTCCTGCTATATTTTTTATATCTTCTATCCACCTTTTTTTAGGGCGTCCTACATTTCTTT
>CAJQZM010036188.1:0-30440 GCA_907164665.1 Colias nastes
AATTGTTTCTGACGTGCTGTTTTTGGAATTGTGTGAAGGGGAAAGGTTGTGTTATATTCGGAAAGGGGAATGTTATTGATACTAAATAAAATTAATAATTATTTTACTTAATAATAGCTATTGTCAATTTACGTATCTTAATTTGATCAATCACTATAAGTACATAGTATTAAACAAAGGATTTGAAGCGGTTTTTTCAACAGATAGAGTGATTTGCGAGAAAAGTTGTAGTATATCATTTTTTGGGTTTTGATAAAGCAGGTGAAGCCGCAGGCGTGTCGTAAGTATAGTATATAACACAATTAAAAATTTAAATTTTTGCAATTGTTTTTTTTATTTGAAGTTGATGTATAGAAGTTCATTCAGTGTGTGTTCTACTTGTGTACGTACTAGATAATCCTTTCATTTATTTACTTTGTTATGTCGATACAATATTATATAAGTAAGAAACTAGTTGTACCCTTGTACAAACTATGTATAACTCCATAGTTATACGCCTAGTTTCTACAAAATCTCTCCCACACACAAGTACCGCTTCCGAAGAGTATCAATGAATGAACCATCTCGCCTCATCCATTATATCCGAAACATCGACTCACAGGTTGTTAAGGGATGTCGGTCACGAAACTTAGATACACTGCGGGACGAAATGTGGAAACAGTTTCAGTTTAAAACAGTTTTTTTGTAATTAATCTAGATAAAGATTATTTCAAGTATCGACAATCGACACTTATTATATTATTTATATATTAATTAAGAGAAAAGATAAAATTGTACGTTTGTTTTGTAATTAACAGTCTCCAAAACAATGAAATAAAAAAGTGAGATTAATAATTTTGTAAATTTTACGTTGAAAACTGAATATTTGTGTAATTATTGCTATACATATAGAAACACAGTTGCAAGGAGACACATAATTAAACAATATTACCATTTAATGAACTTACCAAAAACTTTAAAAATACAGAGAATTTACCCTCTTTATAAAATGGTTTTTCTATTGAAACTGTCATAAAGGACTGTTAATTCCTGTGGTTAGTTTAAATAACTTTGCATTCAATGAAGCTACCAATTACCAAGTAATTACAACCCAAATTGAGGTTCACAATTACATTCATATATTACAACAACAACACACACACACATACTTTAATTAAGGCTGTAAATAATTTTAGTGCCAAATTTGTTGCGAGTTTATAGGTACTTCAATATAATGCCTATCTCGGTATAGTTTAAAAGTAACTAAAATATTTTGCACAGTAAAAGTAATATAGGAAACAAAATCTAAACACATCATACACATCTCTATTTTGTTTAATATGTTGTTATCTATAGTTTTTCTTTCACATGTATACTGAACAAGTTAATCTTTAAACTTTTAAATTCAATTCAATTTTATGAGAAAATATTTCTTGTATGAAAACGGGATAGGTAAATAAACAGAGGTACCAAATATGAGATGTTATGTTAGCATTGCTATTATTCACGCCTGAATAAAATACCATTTTTTTAAATACTTACAAGAAACCATTGAGATATACATATGGAGACGACACCGCCTACATCACTACTTTGTTTTAAAGTGAAACGCATCAAATATGCCTTCGTGTGTGTTACGATATTGCACAAATAATACAAATAATACGGAAAAGTGCAAAGGAATAACTTTCATCGGTAAGTACCTAACTAGATAATAATTTTTAAAACTTAGTTAGAGCAAAAAAATGGCGCACAGATTTTGTTCGTGGTGTCTCCTCCATACGTAGTAATATTATCTCAATGCAAGAAACTGAAATATTGCTAACGACTACATCTGTATTAATAATCGATACATACATTACAATACATACATTATGATACAATAATGTTGTAATATGTACATAGTTTATCATAGTCAATAAAAGCATTAAACTGTTTAATTAGGTTGTAACATTTGTAATTTTCTAAAATTCCTAAAGATTGCTTTACCACCGCAATCTAAATCTGCGCCGTCTATTTTGCTCTGAACTATAAACATTTTCTTTCGCTATACAAAGATAAGAGTGTATTATCGTCACTGGTGAATAAATTAGCCCTATCCATTGTTGTTTAGGGTTTCCCTTTGTCCTTCTCTCATTTCTTCCGATTCAATGGGATAAGGAAAGTCTATTATATTTTGAAGAATGTGAGTGCGCGATCCAATCTCATTATACTTTTTGATTTATTTGTGTCTTAGTTTTGTTTTATTAAGTACGAAAAACAATATTAGTACAAAACGTTCGACCTGTTTTTATAAACATTGGGGCTTAAGTAAGTTGATTGCATATTTAAAAAGGTAATCAAAATACGACCACAAAGGCTAATTCTGTACAGCTAAATCTTCAAATACTACAATTAATATTGGGCCAAAGCCAACATTTAAAACTCACGCCATATAAAGTACCTACGAATTAAGTCATGACATGCACTCATCGATTCAAATCGCGTTTTTTTGTGTTAAACGTAACAATTAGGCCATTCTCCCATTGCGATACGCACAGGCGATGCAAGTCTCGGAGACTAGTCGCCGCGGAATATCTCACATACATTGTACCGGTAGCGTAATGTGCGAGCCTACATACAAATGTATGTGAGATACTCCGCGGCGACTAGTCTCCGAGACTTGCAGGATACTTGAATCTCCTGTGCGTATCGTAATGGGAGAATGGCCTTAGTATTCTGAAGTACTTGCTCTTGAAAAGGTTATTCAAAAAGTTAAACTTGCTCAACTAAAAAAAAAATATCCAAGTGACCGTAATACATCCGTTCTTATTTTGTAAAGAAAAAGAAGGAAGTGAGTATTAAATTTTGTATAATAACATAGCAGTAAGGTAAAATGTAATGCAAAAATTAAGAGTACTTATTTATGTAATCTCAAGTGCGACTCAAGTTATGCATACTTATGTTAGCCTAGTAGATTCATCAAAGATAACGATGCAACCGAATCATTACAATGATTGCATTTTTGTTGCAAACTAATGACCAACCTCAAGGGGCAGGATTTGGAGAATTGTCAAATTTGTTTAGAATGTGTGAGTCAGGAGTCAGAAATACAGGGCCTGGGCGGTAAGTTGCAGTAATTTAGTTAATTTGTGCCTATGTTATCGTGGGACAGGCGACCAGCGTGAGATAGGGGGTTTAAGCCTTGGCGTCCTGCCAGCCTGTGGCATCTGAATTGGGAGCTATGTGTGCTAGATGGTACATCATGATGTTAAAGACTAGTTTCAATTATTTATTAATCTTCATTTGCAATATATCTTGTATGATTATTGCACTTTTTGCAAAACATTACAATTTTCTAGAGCAAGTTGATTGATCCTACAGATCTTGATTGCAATGTTACTTATAATGTCTATGGCAAGGGGTTAGTAATTTTTATAAAAACATTGCTATTTTAACTGTGAAAGGATTTTATTCATTGTCTTTACTTCCCGTAATCATTATCGACAGCCCATTTGTTCTCACCGCTCGAACTCAAGCTTAGGAGTGCGAAGACGAAGGTGTTGGCCACGATCCTCCTGTAAGAATAAGTCAATCAATTAAATGTGATTATTTTAATCAAGTATCACATCTAGTATTGCTATGATCTTGTTTCAGAACGACAGTGCAATGTACCCCGCACCGTGGCTCTGCATGCGATACACGTGTGAATATTTGAGATTTTGTCAGCTTTGCGCCACATTATTCTAATCGTACTGCTTTCACAACGCCAGGCCATTCCAACGTAGAAAATTCCAGGACCTTGCTATACCTATTATATGGTATCTTAGTGACCAGAGATAAAAAGAGGAACGGATAATCTTAAAAAAAAGGCCGTGTGTGCTACGTATCAGAAGTGAAACTTCTTTGATAAGATTCAAAGATACCAAAATCGTCGACTTACGCTATGACGTGTTGGTATAGCCATGACGCAACCTTGAAATTTTACTTTCAACGCGCCTAAAGAAGTTTAAATTCAAAAACAATTTACTCTAAAATTTAGAAGCTATAGCAAATCTACATGAACACTAATAATGTACAAATCAACAATTGATGATAAGACTGGGACAAAATAGTTTCTACGAGAAAAGGTACTACTAAATTTCCTTTACCCTTCACCCTTACCTAGCATGTAATCTCTTTCTTAGACTGGAGCACGGTGCACATTAATTACTTGGACGTGCAGGGCTGCGTCACGAAAATAACGTTACAACGACGAAATATAGAAAACTATGGAAATAATCCTAATCGTTCATTGTTTAAAACAAAAACGAAATACGCCCTCCTAACTAATTTGCGAAAGTAACTCTGTTTGAATGACATATAGACATATTTCATTAGATTGCATAGGTCATAGAATAAAAATTGGGTTACACGTGGAAAATCGACTTGTAAAAAGAAGAATTCACAAGTTATATTTAAAACTAGCTTTCCGCCTGCGGCTTCGCCCGCGTTTTCAAAGAAAAACCCGCATAGTTCCCGTTCCCGTGGGATTTCCTGGATAAAACCTAGCCTATGTTGCTCAGTGAAGCTTTCTAATTGTGAAAGAATTTTTGAAAGGAATTTATTTTTATATAATAATAATAATTTAAGAACATTTGTGTCGTACATGATTTCTATGTAGCTTTAAGCGACGGAAGCTTAAAAAATGGAGTAACTTCTCCCGTTTTCCCAATATTTCCCTTCACTGCTCTGCTCATATTGATCGTAGCGTAATAAAAAGTATACTATAACCTGCCCAGGAGTATGAAGAATAATTGTGCCAAATTTCGTTAAAATCCGTCGTGTAGTTTTTATTTCTATAACGAATATACAGACAGACAGACAGACAGACAGACAGACAAAAATTTTACTGATTGCATTTTTGGCATCAGTAGCGATCCCTTATCACCCCTTCATAGTTTTTTTTTAAATATATTTCATGTACAGAATTGGCCTCTCTACAGATTTATTATAAGTATAGATTCGTGTCGTTATAATTAGTCCGTGTATCTTGCACCTCAAATGACTTATGTATCAGGGGCAGATGCATTTATTAAATACCTCAAATAAAATAAAAAATGAATCCTACTAATATGATAAATGCGAAAGTTTGTGAGGATGTGTATGTGTGTGTTTTATTACTCTTTCACGCAAATACTACTGAACCGATTACAATGAAATTTAGCACACATATAAAGGGTAACTTGGATAAACATATAGGATAGGTTTTATCCCGGAAATCCCCCGGGGAATGGGAACTATGCAGGTTTTACTTTGAAAACGCGGGCGAAGCCGCGGGCGGAAAGCTAGTAATAAATAAATTCCCGAGCTAGGTACCGTTGTAAATTGTGAAAAAAAAACATCCATACATTTTACGTTATTTAATTTACTCATATAGTAACATCCATATTTGCGAGTTTATAGGCTGTAGCTGTCCGTGCTCGTGCATACTAAGCTTTAAATTTGCATCGTGACAGTTTTTTCCACGTGTTAATTATGTAAATGAAACAATGCCGATCCGTGTTATACAGATAACTCTTATAATATGCTGATATTATTTTGGTTTTCATTGCGACTTTATATAAACAAAAAAATAAATAAAAATAAAAAAAGCTAATTCTTTTAATTTACAGTACTTTTTTATATTATTTTTACATCGATACCTACTTTTACTGACTGACTTATATTTTTTATGGAGTTTCTTGCCGGTTCTTCTCCATAGATGCTGCTTTCCGAATCGGTGGTAAATGTTAAGAATACATGACGATTCAAAAGTGCTTCTAGAAGAAGTCTAATTGAATAAATGAATAAATTGAGTTTACATTTTGTGATAAAAGATTTTGTGTCTCTACGGAAAGGCAATCGTTTTACTTAATATTAGTTTACATACATTAGAGTTGCCTCTGTGACTTTATTTACTCACATCTAGTTATATTTATTTTATTCAATAAGTGGTTACACTAAATACCTCAACATTTATGGTAGAATGTAAATCAGTTTTGAGATATTAAATGTACATTGTATTATGTATATGAAGAGATGTAATCTTGTGTTATATTTGAGTGTCGTGTTGGTAATTCATCATACCAAAATATATACTAGGAGTACTTGGGGAATAAAATTGTTGTATTTCCATTAGTAAATACTAGTAATACAAGTAATTTTTTTGTCAAACTGATCGGTAAAGGACAAACACTTTGTAATTTTCATAATTGTATCGAACTGAAACGTCTTTATGTGCGTTGAGAGTAAAATTTCAAGATCAAGACATGGCAAAACCACACGTCATGGAGTAAGGCGACGATTTTGGTATATTTGAATCTTGCCAAAGAAGTTTCACTTCTGACACGGGTGCTCGCCACACACGCCCTTTTTTAATTTTAGCGTGCATATTTAACTTATATGATAAGTTTGAACTGCATTTTTATATGAAGTACTACCTACAGTACCTATTAGTTATTACTAAATCGATGTCTAAGCCAGTAGTAGTAGTACTGATCATACATACTTTCTACATATGACAAAAGTTCATTTGCATGCTAGCTAAAAACTCACAGCGAATTTCAATTTCGCACTTCTGATATTTTGAGATGAACTGTGCTCGTTTCTTTGGCCGTCTAATGAAGCCTTGTTGCCGTTGACTGCAGTGGCTGGTTGATTGCATCGATTGTTGATCTTGGTAACGAATATTTCTGGAATTTTCTGCACTGGTTCATCGTGTATGGGCTTGATTGTCTTATAGGCGGATGAATTAGAGAGGTATATGGTGCGAGATTAGTGTTAAATTGGATAGAATAAGCTATATTGTCTAGATTGATATGAAGAGGAAAAATTATTACAGATGTTACATCTTCGAGAAGAAGCAAACTGTTATTGATTTAATATAATATTTGATATGCAACTAATAATGTTTGGGTGGCATTCTTGTATGACTTTGACTACTACGGTCGTGGTGTAGATACATGAGTAGTAGGTATAGTGCTTCTGAGTAATCATATTTTGAAATTTTAAATAAAGCAGTAAAAATACTGCATAAATCTACATAAATAATAATTATTTAAGGGTTTGCTTCCACATTTTCACATTTGTTTTTACACATTTCTTCACTACAATAAATATTGCCCAGAAGTTAACTTTTATTGACATTGGCCAGCGTAGTCTTAACATTGTGAAAGGTATCGCGGCTTTCAGTTCCAAGTCCTGGATTTAAATTCCGACGAATAAATTTGGATAAAGTAAGTATTTGTTTATTCTCCTATTGTTTGATGTTGTGGAGATGTTTGCATTATGTCAATATTATTGAATCGAAATATTTTAAAGCTGTTTTCGATGTGTTTAGTTTTGCAGGATATTTAAACAAATACTTTAGAGATAACACCTACTAAATAAGTTGAAATTTTTTTAATGTTATAAAAATTAAGTACTATAAAATTAAATAGATAAGTACTTTTTTATTTGTCGATCATTGTAAAATAAGACCTCAAATAAAAAAAAATCTATAAAAATATGTAAAATATGGTTTACGTTTATCGTTAAGGTAACAACCATTTAATATTTGTAAACTGGTTAACGCGAGAGCGTAGAATAAAGTGGCCCCAGGTTAGATCCCTGGTGCACACCAATAAAAAGAAAACAATATTTCAGTCATATCAGGCATAGCACAGGAGACTGTTTACCTACTGCCCTATAAAGCATAACCATCGAAAAGCGACACGAGAACCCACTTTTTAATTCGTTAAAACACTATTTATTTAAACATCTCTTTCAATTCTTTATAATGTTCTATGAACCGTATTGACCGTCATACAAATTTGAAAGCGCAATTTTAATTTACTCCCATTGAAAGGGGTTTATAAAAGCTTTAGTATTATGAAACGTCTTCATAAACAGTGTGATAGCGTCCTAATTAGTGTGACAGGGGACGGAAAATTAAAAGTTCTTTGCAGGATCATACCTCGCTGCAGTCCGCAGTGCCTAAATAAATGTCTTTGTGTGGATTGTCGAAAATATAGAATAAACACTGAATGTGATATTTATTTTGGTCTTTTAAATGTTATGATGAAAATTAAGGTTTCAGTTGTATTGTAGAAAGATGCAGAAATGGAGCTGTTTTTGATTATAAGTATCCGATGTTTTTGAATACAAGCACATAATGCTTAAAAATTATAAGAACTTTTCTCAAGTCATTCAAGCGTAACAAGCTAATTCTCTTAGTACTTTAATGCTCAGTAGAATCTGAAACATCTTTCAAAGACAGACTTTTCTTAGAAATATTGTGTTTTCTTGTGTCGGAGGCATGTTGTTGATACGTTTGTGATAATTCGTTTATAAAGATTTTCCAGTTTTTATTAACGAAAGAAAACTCTATAGACTCTTTCTTTAAACTAATATAGGTTTCATTAACAACATAATACTTTTTTTTCATCATGTTTTTATATTCAAGCCTTCTACAGTCACATAAAACTAGAATATGTTAAAGTCTGGTTATATCACACTAGCTGTGCTCCGCGGTTTCACCCACATTGCTCCGCTCCTGTTGGTCTTAGGGTGATGATATATAGCCTATAAACTTCCTCGATAAATGGGCTATCTAACACCGTAAAAATTTTTCAAATCGGACCAGTAGGAGATTAGCGCGTTCAAACAAACAAACAAACAAACAAACTCTTCAGCTTTATAATATTAGTATAGATTTTAACTGAAACCTCAAACAGCAACACACAAGTTTAAAGTGCATTTTTATTTGAATCTAAGATGCATTTCAACATTGAAGTACGGAAATCCTTTTCGCAAGTTTACAATTCTAACAAAGCACCTTCAGTAGCTATCTATACGTATCCAGCTTCGCGTGTGGTGTAAGATCAGGGGATAATTACATAAACATACATAATCTCACTGTTGTAAAGAATAAATTTGGATATTATGTACGTTTGAAGTTTGTTACTCTTTCTATGTTACGCAAAGACGGTTCACAGGTATTGAATGAGTGCTAGTATAAACTCCTACTCCTACAGAATTAATTGAATAATTATTAAGCTATTGTTAAGCTATTGCATAGCTTCTATCGCGGGCCTTGAGCGCGGGGACCGAATCCAGAAATTCCGTAACGAAAAAAACCTCACGCTCCCCACTCCGACGGGCGCGGAGGTGTGGCTTGAAGGCATAGCATGCAATAGCTTTACCGCGGCAGTCCCCGAGTGCCACACGTCTTGTTTTTTTTTTGTAACGAACTGAGCAGAAGTTTGTGGTGGCGATTGAACCGGTTCGTGGTATATCAGCTCAGAGAGATATTTATTTAACTTTTACTTTAATAAAGTAATTTCTTTTTAGACTATAAAACACAGTTAGAGGAGGTGAATACCTCCTTCACTTTATAATGATGATCTTCCAAAATGTTCTCGCATTAACGATATATTTCTACCACGTAGCACATTCCTGCTTCATTTCAAGCCAATCTACCATGGAATAATAAATTGTGAAGCTGGTATATGTACCTATATGATTAAGTAATTCAATTTGTTCATATTTTGGTAGTATCTTCTATTTAAATTTCTGCATTTACGACAGCAATATGCTCTAAACAGCAGAGCATAGTTCGTATATTCTAAAATACAGTTCGGGGACGTAACACAACAAAGTGTAACAATATTATAATGTAACCGCGTCAGCACATAACTTAAAACGTGCGCCCATAATAGTTTGTGTGAAGCTATGAAATGAGGCTCTCTGTATGCGAAACTTTGACGTCTTGGAACAATAATAATATATAACAAAGATGAATGCCACCGACCGCAGCTGGAGCGAAATTATCTTTTATTTCCGCGAAATTGTAATTGTTTTATGGAATTGCTGTTTGAATAACAAACTTACAGGTACAAAGTGTTCGTTTGTTGATCAAACAACCTGTTACATTCATTTATGGATAGGATACATAGTTTAGGTGTAATAATGATGATGAATGTGACCGATGCTTATCTGGACAACACAAGATTTAGATGTTTTCATTATGGAACTAATGGAAATGAATACATTTAACTAAATTACTAGTCCTTCATGCAAAAACGTATTAATAAGAGTAAAATTCCATACATTGATATATCTATCTATAGAAGAAGTTAGGCATTATAGGCATTTAAACTGCTGCGTGTGGGTAGGGTGTAGGCTGTGACTAAGAATAACACGGGCGTTTTTTATCCGCAAGACATACAAGGTACGCCTCAGGCATTTCTAAAGCCTTTTGTAAAAGCCTTCTATTACGAAAGCCTTTTTAAAATACCAATTGAAGTAATGACAATCTAACGTAAAATAAATAATACACAAGAAACTTTAAATACTTTAAATTGTCGGTAAAATTTAGAAATAAAAATTGTCTTAACGGGTTTTTCTTCTTGACTACGTTCGCTAATTGCGTTTAAAATCCGTTAAAACATCTTTAATTTCTTAATCTATTAGAAAACTAAAAGTCTCCTATCAAATATTGCTTATGTTATCAATAAAGTACCTACTACGTAAAGTCTCTGAACGTTAACGGCCTAATTTCTTCAATATTACGCCGTCTATAATCAACGTTAAAAGCTGATGTAATTGAGTTTCAAAGCTAATTGCCGGTAGTTCTTGGTTTTGTAATAAACTGAGGGTCCAATCAAAAAGCCTTCGATACAGTTCCGGGAATTTTTAAATTTTGTAGGGCGTGTGTTGGACTTTTTGTTTAGAATAGTTAGTATATACCGTCATATTGGCCAACATTGCCCGCTTTTTATGAATAATTTCAATTTCCGCAAAAAAATTCTATGGCAACGTTAGTATTTTCTGTTAGCATATGTTTTTCTTAGATCGTGTGCATATAATGCTGTAGAAAATTTCATTATATTTCAACATTTTATTCATTTTTTGTCTGTTTTTGAGGGCGGGTAAAGTTATCTGAACTTGTAGCCAACATTGCCCACGTCGATTTTTGACGTAAATATGACCTCTAGCCAGATTATATTAAAGTCCAATTCAAAAATGTTGGAAAAGATGTCGTTTACTTTAAAAATCAAAGCAGTATCATGAAAGGTTCCCGACTTTAGTGGCTGGGCAAAGTAACCCAGGTATTTTTTCTATTTTCATACAAATCGCATTTCGCTTTTCCAAAAGCCTAGGGTTGGTACATCTCAGTAAGATGAACATGACTTCCGATTTCTTTTACTGCAAATATTTCGTAGTAGGATTATGTTGTAGGCAATAAAAAGATAAAATAAGCAAAACAGAATATTGTTCAGTGACTATTTAATAAAAATAAACATATTTTTACATTTCAGTTGTGCTTAAAATTCAGCAATTTAACTTTATTTACCATGGTTCTTTCCGGGAGACCAAATTAAGCTTATTTTTCCGAAATTAACCGAATAGAAGTAATATTATTAACTATCAAATTATGTGGTAATATGAAATGTGCCAACCCTAAGCATTTTTTGATGCTGGGCAATGTTGTCAAATATAGATCGCTACATTATTGGGTAATTTTGCCCACCATTGTAACTTTTGTTTAAAACATCCTTCAGTGGTAATAATAGCATTAAAACACTCTTCAAACATTATTTTATAACATGTTATGAGTAAAAATAACCTGTGTTTTAGCCATCATGCACAAACTATCACTTGAATTTCACCATTTTTTGCCCGCAAAATCACACATGATATTCGACGAGTTACAACAAGTTGCTGATTTAAGTTAGCGACACACACAATAGGCAGTGTTGTCATACATATAACCTATTTTACACCAAATACTATTAATGTTGCCAAAGTATAAAGGTATTTTTGCAATTTAAAATTTTTCTTATGAATTGATTTTTGGGCAAAGATACCCCTGTGGGCAATGTTGGCCAATATGACGGTATTTTGTTTCAGAATTTGTTCATTTATTTATTTTCTGTAGTTTGTTAATAATATGTAATTTTTTTTTGTCTTTTGCGACATAATAAACGACACAATTGCAATTTCGAATCCATGAAATTGAGACAAATGTTTCTATAATTTCGGCGTAAATTTAAATTAGCTCTTCATTACGTTTAACTATAAAGAAGTTCAAGTATTTTAATCAAAACTTTCATTAACCGTTAGTCCTCATATATTTAGTTTAGTTTCTGGGAAATCCATACAGATACATATACTGGCCGATTTCCCAGGAACTGCATGTCGCGTTAAGTATAGAAGTAGAAATCCAATCGTTCCAGAAAGTTCTTCAAACACACCGCCATAACTACGCTGGTGTCGCATAGTTTTTAAAATAGTTCCCTGCGAGTTGCATGATTGCACGTCAGCTGAAATTATTGTTCAGAACCGTGATTGGTTAGGAACCGCCCTTTCATGACCATATACAAGTATTTATTGCTAAACGTAATTAGGTTAGAGGTTTTTCTTTTGTAGGACTTGGTCTGGACGTAAATGTAAAAACACGCTTTGGTAATGGAAGTTAAAATACGTGTCGAATGCGATATAGGTATAGGCCGATTAAGAAGAGCTGGAACGTCAACACATTTATACATTGCACATGTGTAGTGTCTGTGAAGACGCGCGCGGCGTGACGTCATACTGCATACGCATCATGAAAAGTCTGCACGTCTCTCTCGCGCGCAAACTAACTTATGAGGGTGAAGGGGACAATTATTGTTTTTATTTTGCAATTGTTTATAAATACAGGGTGATGTAATTTAAACAAAGACGTTAGGTATATGTTATACTAACTATATAGTATCAGCGACAGATTAACATGATTATTTAGTAACTTGATGGAAATCAGTGTGACTCTTTTCTATACGTATTGCGACGCCTTAGGTATTTTTAATAAAAATTCAATTTCCTTGTAGATTTCGTCTGAGATTAGTTTTAAACTTTCTTAGTTAGTAGTGACATCACTGAGTTTATAACAAAATTTACTACGGAAGCCTGCAAGAATTGCTGGAAATGCTTCTTTGTAAGAATTCGTAGTACCTATTACTGTGGTATTACTATGAAATCTACGTTTTCTTTTGTATCAGTGTACTGTTTAACTTTATATGATTTTGTATTTGTACATTTCTCTAATGAAATTGTAGCTTCATGCGATAAATTTTTGTATTAGTACTATAAAATAAAATCTGCATATTCCAATTAAAGCAGAACATAGTAATATTACTATAGTAGTTTCTATAGTAATATTTTTACTGTACTGTATTTAGATTAATATGTATTACCCTTCTTACATCTACATATTCCTTATAAACGATTACCGCTACGTATTTGTTATAAAGAGACTTGTCTCCTTACTGTCTCGAACATATCTATAAATTCATCATGTCCATTAGACCACTATCAGTGCAGGAAATAGCAAATTAATTATCAGTAAGTTCATAAGATTGATTCCTCCGGGGCTGAGCGATGGCTCCCCACGGCCGTGATTTACTGTTCGCTTGCAACTACAAGGAATTTTAATGGGATTATTTACATTGCTATTTGCATCGTAATTAATATACCCGGGACCAAGAATGTTTTTGTTGGTGTACATTAAATTCTTAAGAGTTTTGGTTTACTATTTATTTTGCGATATTAATGTATATTATCGAAATTGCAGGAACTAGAATGTTGCTAGAAAATATATCCAGGCTTTTAAATTTTGTATTTACTTTCGTAACCTAAACATTAATATAATATAGGTTCCTGATTATCAATTACACATCAAGTAAAAGGAAGAACACAGATCCAACAATTCGTTAAAACAATTTACAGAAACTACAATCCCTTTTAAACTATAATTGTATGAAAAAAAGATTCATCTGCCATTTCTCTCAAGGGGCAAACTACTCTCATTATCTTGCACTTGGGATGCAGTTCGCATTATTTTCTAAGCAAATAACGCTAATGCCCGGGATTACATGATCCCGGCTGAATACGAGCGAGTACAAAAAGTGGATTTATTTAAAAGGATTTTCAATTTTAACGCGTTTTTTCGAGTTTCAATTCTAATGTTGGTTCATGAATATTTCAGTTGTTTTTGTAGTGCGTCCGGTTGAACATGATTTATTTGTTTTTATTGGAATGAATGCGTGATTAACACGTTCACTGCGGCACCTAAAATGCCAAACTTACCGTTGTTGCGGCATGTCTTCCATACTTCACATCGGCAAGTTCACCACTGTGCGTCATGAGCCATTTTTATCACATCGCACCTTCTGACTTTGAAGGTTAATAATTTCATGAAATTTCAAGATATTTCAAAATTTTTTTTTCAGATAATAGTATATATAGTCCAGTATATACCACATAAATAGCTTTTAGTTTGACCCAATAGTTTAAAAGATATGAGGGAAATTGTAAATCCCTGATTTTGTGAAAAATTATTTGCCATCCCGCACTGCGTTGATACGGCATGTTTACAGTAATAGCGATGGGAAACACTGTAAAATAAAACATCGATATCGATATAAATCAATTTTGTATATTTCAGTCTGTTTGTTAACAGATAACGAGATCGTCGATACAAAAAAAAAACACATATAAAACAAGGTACTTGATAGAGTACTATCAGGAAATTGTTCAGGAACTTTTGTTTTAATTTGTTCAGTAACTTTTGTTTTAATGTTTTATATTATTTTCACAACTGTCATCACATTTTTGCATTTATGCTACGAAATAAAAGAAAGTAAAAAAACTAAAGCCTCTAAGGTATCATTGTCATTTAAAAATTTGATAACGACGCGTGCGGTCCTGGTGCATCACTATGCGAGATTGACACGCGGCGCGCTCGCAGTACAGTGCGGCATGAGGTGCTTGTCCATGGCAAAATATTTGACATGCCGCACACAAAAGAAACGGTTTCTTTTCTATGCGTTGTGTCCAATATTTTGCCATACGATTTTTAAACGAAATTGAGTCCTACATTAAACTGTGATCACAAAAATATATTTGTCTCTTTTCTAGTCATTGATTAACATATAAAAAACCTCGCCGCACCACGGTGAAAACTGCGATTTTGGGCGCCGCACTGTGGTGTAGTCGCTGATGGCCCGATACTGGACATGCCGCAGTGAACGTGTTAAACATGCTAGGATCATATTTTGTTGCTTGTTATTAATTTTTATAACCTAGCTGTCTCGTAGTGGTTACAAAATAACAAGATTAAACGTAAACGTAATTACCTAAGTATTAGTTTTATAATATAAGTATAATGGATGCTCTATTTTTCTGTGGCTACAGCTATATATTATTACGTCATATTATTATAAAAATTGAATGGTTTTTTTTCAGTGACTTGAATATGTCTCGTTCCTAGCTGGTGAAAAAATATTAGAAAAATCTAGTTTTTGTGTTTCTACATAACGAACAAACTTACAAACAATGTTTCCTCTTTATGTAGCTGTATAAGGATGTAAATAAGATAAATTTTTGACCTTCTTGGAGAGTAACGTTAATCAATTTCCATCTAAATAATTGGATGGAACGGACGGACGGAAATTCATGTTGAATTATATCTACGCTTTGACATGTCCTTGGATGACCCATCGGGAAAATATACCTACTTAATAGTTTTATCTTCAGAGATTATATCTATACAAATAAATAAAAGTAAAATGTCTGTTTGTAATATTCTAATAATCGCTTTTTACTAAATGCATAATGGATGTTTATTTTTTTATAACTTTCTTTTTTTGGTTGTTTGTTTCGCCTAATCTCTGAAATTGATCGACCGATTTATACAGGTTCTTTTACTGGCAGATAGCTGCTGATGTAATGAGTACCTCAGGCTCACTCACTACTTTTATAATTGCACGCGAAGGAAGTCGCGAGCACAGCAAGTATACAATATACAAAAAAAACGAGACACACAAATACGTCTACAAGACAAAATAACAAACTTAAAACTATTTATGTTTAGCTACTAGCTTCTAAAAGATAAAACGTTGTTTGTTCCGGCTCGTATCTTTGATCTTAGGAACTTGAACAAATTTGATCTCTATCTCAACCCGCTGCAGTAAGGAGTTAACTACGACCTGATCTGGGTTAATAAGGCTTATTGGGAACGAAATTGTAGCAAAACTCAGTTAAACTGCGATACAAGAACTACATTTTCCGTATGCTGAATAATATAGATTTAAAGAAATCTGTCATAATAAGCCTACGTGACCGCTTCCTTGGTACAGTGGGATAGACTATAGTATACAAAGCAATGTCGCTGCTCATTTTCTGTCCCTATGTTCAATATCTTAAAACTGCAACTGATTTTGAGTTTTTTATTAGATAGAGGGGTTCTCGAGAAACGTTTTAATATAATTTTTTAAGTAGGTATTGAAAGCAGGCGAAGACACGGGCGAAAGAATCTAA
Organism: Colias nastes; assembly: GCA_907164665.1. NCBI lineage: Eukaryota > Metazoa > Arthropoda > Insecta > Lepidoptera > Pieridae > Colias > Colias nastes. Next base: position 16,321 of record CAJQZM010036188.1, read on the forward strand.
ATTAATTTTGGATAAATGGACAAGAGTCGGAATGTTATACAGAAGTAATATTTTATATGTTCAAAGATCAAAACGGCTTATTTTATTTGGATTTTTGACACAGAGAGATTAATTTGGATAAAAAGACTGTTTGTTCGGGGACATAACATGAATTGAGCCACGCGCTTATAATGTTCATACATTTTATTTTTTAAAATCGCATATTGTGTGTGACGTATGTGATAACTGATAATAATTTATGTAATTACTTTTTAGTTGTTATGAGTTATTTAACCGACATACTAAATTATAACTCTATAAGCATTGGACTATTACAAGAATAAAATATTACCTACATTTTATACTTAAATATAAAATTTTAATATTATTAAAACCTTATGACGGTGGAGTTGTCTTAAATAAATTCGTGTTTTTTGTTATTTTTTGTATAACTTTTAGGTTTATAATAAATTTTCACGATTATTTCAGTTTTATGAAGGCAAATAAGTGATACTGTTAATTAAAATGGGTATAATAATATTTTTGTGTTCTTTGATGTATGGTGTTCTTGTACGTGGTGATTTGGTAAGCAATATTTTATGTAGAGGTAATACTAGCTTTCCGCCAGCGCCTTCGACCGCTTCGCTTAGTCAACAAAAACTTGCATAGTTCCCGTTCCCGTGGGATTTCCGGGATAAAAACTATCCCATATCCTTTCTCAGGTTTCAAGCTATCGATGTACCAAATTTGAAGTAAATCCATGCATCCTTTTTGAGTTTAGTCCGGACATACATAAAAACTAACAGACAAAAATTATATTCTATCCTTCTAGACGTTCACTTCCGTCAAGCTCTTACCCAATGCATCGTTACAATTATCCCAAACAATTAAGCTATTTTATCATAATATTATATTTCATTACAGGATGTCATCCAGCCAACGGCGTCCGAAATCCCAGGATTGCTCCCAGCATCCATTTTTTGTGTCGCTAAAACAGGAATCAATCCTAATGTGTTACACCAATTAATATCATGGGACGTCAAAGATACCAAACCTACTAAAGACTACTTATACTGCTTCCTCCGAAAAATAGGATACTGCGATAGATCAGGTCATATTAAAAAGGATAAAGTACTATATTTTATCGGGAATTACGATAAGAAAGATGAACTGGCTAATGCAATTGATGAATGCAACAAAATTGAAACGGATGATAAATACGAAAACCTGTTCCAAATTGCTGATTGTATACATAATAAGTCACCGCTACAATTCCCTTGATTCGTTTTATATTTGTTATTAAATTATTAATCCTGACGACACTTTTGCTATGGTGCGTCTCGCTCTCCGAGCATTCCTTCACTTATTTAATTTATCATTTAACTCCTAAAATATTGTTAATTTATTTAATTAAATCTCCTACTTATTTCAAAACGAAAAGAATTTCGTTCCAATCGAATGTCCCACATATTGTGACACCTCAGATATTTTGTATTGTCACTGTTGGTAAGTTAGTCCATTGACCTAATTTTTAATATAGACCTAATTAAGAGCAATCTATCAGTACCGGTCACAAGTTGCACATTTGAGTTTTTTGGAAGAAAGAAATATTTTTTGATCGATTGATGTGATAAACATGGGTATGTAGTATGGGGAAATTGTTTGAGCCAAAATCATTTTTTACTGCGTGTAACTCAGAAACGGTAGGATATAGGAAAAAATGATTTAGGTACAACTTGTAGATAATTTTATGGCCTTTCAACTTTTCCTTAAAAGTTTTTCTCTAACATGTACCGTTTTTGAGATTTAAGCGAAAAATGAAAAAAAATGGACCCTTTCCCCCCTCCCCCCACTCCGGGGCTCCTCCTAGTGTCCCGGGGTTTTAGTATGTTTATTACCTAGGGACTCTTGACATGTTTCCGAAGAAACATCTTACGTTACTAACTCACGCACTCTAGAACTTTTTATTCAATGGACTAAGTGTACAAAGTTTGAATAAAATTTTTGAAGTGAAACTGCTTGCGGGGTCGGAAAAAAATTTAGTGTAACATTTTATCGTTACGCGTGACATTTTTCCGTTACGCGCCATCTTGATTCGACGTATTTCTGTAAAGTTGCATATAGTAAATTATTTTTTGAAAAATAAGGTCATAAAGAAGTTTCACTTCTTACGTGTGTACACTAGTACACGCACACATTTTTGTTTAAAGTGGGTCAAAAATGTAAAGTCGTTAACATACAAACATACAGGTGAAGCTAATAAGCGTGTAAAAACACAGGAAAATGTTTGTCATGAGTCATGACACATGTTCATGAATAAGTACTTAATAATTTATGTGGAAAACGCGTGACTGTTGTCCGTCTTGATAATAATTTAATTGCAATTGGTGTTTAAGTTATGATACTTTAATTTATTTTAAACATGTGTATTTTTGTTAAATTTTTTTCGTGATGGCCTTTGATTCTCTCTCTCTCTTACACAATTCTTAAAAATATTGGCATGGGTTCGATATGTCTTTTAAAATAAAGGTATTTTAAAAGTGTATTGCTAATCGATTTTACAATAAAGGTTGTGTACCTTAACACAACACAACGATAATTTTGCATAAGTTAGGTTCCAAATAACTGAAAGGGTTTGAATGCTCCTGCATCTATTTTTAAATATTATATAGGTACGCATATTCACATTTACTTCATACGTATTCCCCCAAAATATATCTGTGTAAAGTCTTTATAAACCCATCCAAATACAAAATTGCCTATAGTAAATCTGTGAATCCATATTTTACATTATTGAAAAATTGAATCCACAATTTTCAAAGAAAATACCGATTGGAAGACGTTTAGGGGAATAAAGAAACAAAATTCGTGAATTTGTTATTCAAATAAGATCGAGGAGTTGAGAATGGAGCCTCAAGGCGTTGGCTCTCTCCATATTATTCTATATCTCTATTTACATTATTAGGGAAATGGGATCTTTTATATTTTTCAATACCTGGAACAATATTTGTAATAGTTTTTATATTTGTTGATTTGTGAAGATGCGTTCAATTATTTTATCTAAATACATTGCAAGAACTAAAATATTTAAAATGTAGAGCTCATAAAATTGCACTTTATTTTTTTTTCTTTTTACATAGAAGCAAAAATCTGTACGTATCTGATTATACTGTATAAAAATGTTTTGAAATATGTTAATTATCTCTCAACACTTTAGTTCTCTCAAATTACTAAAGTACCGTATACCCTCGTGGAGTCGGAGTCAGGCAGATACATTTCACCCTTCTTTCACAGATCAATTTTCTTGCCAAGGAGCTTTCTAGCAAAAGTTACGGTATATTAAATAATATTTCATTTAACGGGTAATCTTGATTGAGCCAGCTGTGCAGGAGATATAACAAATGAGTATACGCGCAAATACAATTACTTTTACAACAGCGAAACCCTCAATACTAGATTTAAATCTTTGTATCAATTGAGGAGCGTGCCCCTCACGCGCACGTTTATAAACCAACTAAAAATAAGAGGACATCATTAGATTCCGTTTTGGGCAAAACTTGCACCATCTATACGTTTAATAAGGTTGATAACCCACTCGTTACGATTATCGCACCATAACGCTCAAAAACCTTTTGGCATACGTTTTTATACGCGACGACATCTCGAGTCCGAGCCAGGGTTGCCAAGTGCAATATCATTATTTCATACAAGATTCGTTCGGAAACGCTGCAAGATGTTTATTGTTTGATCTTTATTCTTACGGAGATTGCTTTTGCGAATTTGGCAAACGACTGCGGACGTTGAGTGCTTATTTCAGAACTTTATTTTGTTGAAATTAAATTTTGATGCGATGCGAATTGTTCGGAGCTTGGAGTCTTGGAGGGTAAAAAGCCGGTCCTTTCATTATTTTAAAGTTATTGGTGCTTGAACGAGGTATTCATTGAAATACTGTAGATTGCTATCTTTTCTTTAGTTTGGAGTATACGTTCTAACGCTGGTAATATATAACATTGAGTTCAAACCTTTTCTTGTCTTAGGTAACCTGAACACCAGTTAGCGTGGCTGAAATTAGTTTTATGACAGGCAGTTCTGCAATACATAAATTACTATCGCATACAATAAGTCCCGTGATAACTAATATTTAGTAACTAGTTTACAAACAAAACTTTACTTGTAAATATTTCTCGATTAACTTGAAGATAAAACTAGAATCTTGAATTTTGTATTTTATTTTTAACTAGCTTTCCGCCGGTGGCTTCGCCCGCTTTGTCTAAAACCTAATAAAAATTATATACTAAAAGCTTCCTCTTGAATCACTTTATCTATTAAAAAAACTCGCATCAAAATCCGTTGTTTAGTTTAAAAGATTAAAACATACAAAGGTACAGAGAAAGCGACTTTGTTTTATACTATGTAGTGATTCCAATCACTCCAATAATCACTACTTACATTAACGTAAAGCAAATTAACTAGCACTATGTTGAACTAATATTTTATCCTGGCTAACCTCATTTGCGGTCAATCGTCTAAACGAGGCGTTTCAAATATCTGTCGGGAACAGGCCTGCTTTGTTTGCGGCTGGTGCATAATAATGTCTATTTACAAAGGAATACTAAATGAGATTTCTTGACTTTTAGTTTAATGGTTAAACTGAGCAAGGAGAATGTCTACATATAAACGTTCTGATAACGTTATATCAGTTAGACTATAGTCGGTAGTGTTTTCGGCTAAAAGAAAAACTGAATACTTAAAAAAAATACTTTAATGCATAAAACATTATTGGTAAGGTATTCATAAAAAGCCAATAGGTATGTTCCGTATCGATACATGTGACAGAAGTGATAAATTAATTGACAAATAATTTGGGAAAAAATCGTTAAAATTGGGATCAGGCTAAATGCTTAGCTAAATGTTTATTATAATTGGTAATTCGATACTTACATGTTGTAATTAGCGGTAATTGTGTAGAACAGGTTTCAGTCTAGACATTTATTATAACAGTTCTTATGTAAGTACTGGGATTTTTTTAAGGATTGTGTCAAGGTTCAATTATATTGTGTTCCACTCTTGATTAAACGACAGGTAAAAAATAGGAATAATCGAATGATTGACAATATAGATATCTACGAAAATTTATTCAAAGCATAGCACTCTTAACCCGTGACGCGTCCTATGTACAGGCGGTTGCTCATAACTAAAACTGTACTGTAGCGTCCTGTGTAACAACGACTGTTCATAACGCGGCCAATGACTTTGAAGGTCACCTGTAGCTGCTTACAAGTGAATGTTTCCAGTATAAAAAATATTTGTCTATGCCTTATACATTTTTAATTCGAATCGGTACGACTCCGACGCTGGCAATAAAGACTAAAACCACAAAATAAAAAAAAAAAGTGAATCATTGATTGAGTTGCGTCATCGGCCATAGTTTGTGACATTTGTCTTGTTCAACGAATATTTGGATTGTGAATTATGCCGAGAGGAATAATTAGATGAGTGATAATTGAGACGTATATTACTGGAAATTTTACGTAGAATACGTTTATGATATTGGTTTTAGGGATATTTGAAGAATACTCAGTGAAAAAGTGTCTCAACTTTTCAGTGCGGAAGACGCAAAATGGCGCTTTTTTTCTTGTTTGTGAATAATGGAGATTTGTTATTATTCATAGTGAAATACGTTGTGTTAAATGTGTGAAAATATAAGTGAATGTATTTGGCAATCGTGTAGTGATATGAAAACGTGAATAAGATCATTTGATGACTCAGCATTATCATGTAAGTGTTAGTATGTAAGCAATTAAAATTAAAACAAAAGAAAATCAATTTTTTATAATTTTATAGAAAAAATATATCGTCATGATTACATTTTTATGCTATAACTAGTTTCTTCCTCTTTCCAAAAATATATCATACATGGCATATAATTATAGAACAATAGGGTAAATAAAATTTTCAAACTCGGTAGTCATAAAAAAGCTAGATTTCGTGAACTCCCTTGACACTATCGGGATCGGTGCCGGCTGTGCGCCGGACGCGTCACGGGTTAATAATCTATATGTGGCCAATCAATATGGAGCAAGACATTTTGCAGGAGATATTACTGTAACGGTGGATTTACATCAAACGAACATAGAGCTAGAGCTAGAGCAAGAGCATTCTTTCGCGGTCTTTTAGTGTAAACGAAAACTCGTATTTAGTGTTGTTCAGTATTAGAACATTGCATAGAATCTTTTCGAACGCACTAAGAACAACGAAAGAATGCTCTACGCCTGTTTATACTAAAATAATTTGACATAGTGAGGTTAGAATGAGCATTCGCTCATCTGATGTAAATGCACCGTAATACTATTATGATCATGTATAAAGACAGATGTGCAAATACATCTGATGGTATTTACGTAAAATAATTATCAAAATCAATGGATAAACACCACAATATCATAGAACCGATAAATATTAAATGTTTAATATCACTTATTCATGCATAATTTGTATTGTATATAAACAGTTTATTATAATATCACAGTCCCAAATAAAACGGACAAAAATATTCTATGACCGCAGAAATTCGCATAGAAAATATTCTAAGAAGGAAAGTAGCGCATTCGATACCCGGGCACAATTATCTGATAGTAGCTGTGGTGGGTGGTATCACATTAATTTATTGTTTCCGTAAGGCCGTGGTTATATGGTCGATATAAGTGCTTTCCCTGGATCTTTTATAGGGTGATGTTGGTGAAATTTATAAATTTCTCTTGTTGAAATGTAAAAATGAGCATTTTTCAATGGTGGAGTGTGATTAGTTCTGAAAATCTTTTATAAATCATAGCATTTTTGCGTTATATCAATTAGTGTAACAGTCCAAAATATCTCATAAATACATAGATAAGTATTAAAAAATATAACGGGCTGTGTGCTTTCCTAAAATGATGTACTTATTTGTTTTATTATTTTTAAAATCTTACATAATTTTATATGGCTTTCGTTTTAGTATTTATAATTAATATAAATTATAAATTGAACTGCCATCTATTTATAAACATGTCATATTTAGTGTATGATTAGCTGTAAGGTACCAAGGGTACCTTGTACAAATAAATAAATAAATGTCGTATCGAATAATTAGTCAGTTTTAAATTTATTACGAGCGTGGGTAAAGCCTTTGTTACAGAAAATAATTAACTCTTTACCTAATATAGGTTAAAAATGTATATAAAAGCCTTTGCTTTCTCACGTAAATTTCACAGCTTTTTATTAAAAATAACCTTAAAAAATAAGTTATTTTTGGCATACTCGTTCCTTTTGATCTTACTATTTCGTCAGCGAATTCGCATACCGCTGGTTTGATGCCAGATTCGAACGGATCGGAGATTTTAATCACACCCCGTTGCCAAGACGACCATCTTGGATGTTTTTGTTAAGATTTTGTATGGTTGCGATATTAAAAATAAACTTTTCTTTAGGAGGATACAAATATTCACGCACAACGACGCCATATTCACGCATCTGTCGAGAACGGCGACAACCTCAAAATATGGAACTTTCTAAAATGCCTGGGAGTTGGTAAAACACCCCTTCAAACCTCTTCTAAAGTTAATATAGATCTTTTAAATCAACATTTTTCATCTGCAGTTAATATTAATAATACTTTAAAGCAACTCACTTTAGATAACCTTTCTTCACTTCCAACTCCAGAATTTCCTCCGTTCTGTTTTAGTCAACTCACCGATTGTGATGTTAAGAAAAGCATATTATCCATCACCTCTAACGCTGCCGGCTGTGATCTTGTGAGTCGTAGAATGCTTATCCCTATCCTCGATATAATTATCCCTACCATTACACATATCCTCAATTTCTCTCTTTCTTCTGGAACCTTCCCTGAATGTTGGAAATCTGCTCATATTATACCTTTACCTAAAAAATCCAATCCCAAATTATTATCCGACTACCGCCCTATTTCTATTTTACCGTTCCTGTCAAAGGTCTTAGAGCGCCTTATCCATCAACAATTAACCACTTTCCTTAACCTAAATAATATCCTGAGTCCTTTTCAATCTGGGTTCCGCTCCGGTCATAGCACCACTACGGCTCTAGTCAAGGTAGCAGACGACATTCGTGCAGGGATGGATAATAAGAAGCTCACAGTTCTCACTCTTCTCGATTTCAGCAATGCTTTTAACACCGTTGATTTTGACATACTGCTGAGTTTGCTGCGTTTGATTAACATCCCAACTTCGGTGATTGATTGGTTTCATAACTACCTGCGTGGCCGACGGCAGCGCGTCCTTATGGGTGAAACTCACTCTTCTTGGGCCGCTGTCACAGCCGGTGTGCCGCAGGGTGGCGTGTTGTCACCTCTCCTTTTTTTCTATTTTTATAAATTCTCTAACATCTCGTTTATCTTCGCTCTACCATATGTATGCTGACGATTTGCAAATTTATACCCAGGCATCCGTTACTAACTTACCTAGTGCTATTCATTTTACCAACGCTGAGCTAGCAACTGTGGTCAAATGGTGCGATGAGTACGGTCTTAAAATCAATCCTGCAAAAAGTCAAGTCATCATTATAGGAAGTCCGTATCTCATCTCTGAAATTGACTGGGGTGCTTTGCCTAGTATCATACTTGGTGGTGTTACCATCCCATATAGCAAAGTTGTTAAAAATTTAGGTGTTACCTTTGACCAAACACTTTCCTGGTCTCATCACATACAAGAGATAAGTCGAAAGGTGTACGCTGCATGTGGTTCTCTACGGCGTCTGCGAAACTTTTTGCCAATTCCAACAAAAATTATGTTAGCGCAATCCCTCCTTTTCCCTATCCTCGATTACGCGGATGCGTGCTTTCCGGACCTTACAGTTGAGAGCATGGAGAAACTTGAGCGTCTACAAAATCTTCTAATACGATTTATCTTTGGCCTTCGGAAATTCGACCATGTATCTTTATATCGTAGACGACTCAAGTGGCTCCCCATTCGCATGCGACGTAATCTCCATTACCTTCAATTATTATACCGTATCCTTTTCGATCCCATCACTCCTTCCTACCTTAAGAATAACTTTTCATTTCTACACTGTGAAAACTACTCTCTACGATCCGTTGACAGACTTATTTTGTGTACCCCATCTCGACACACAAACTTCTTTGGTAATTCTTTTACTGCCACTGCTGTTAAACTATGGAACTCCTTACCACTCAAGATAAGACTTGCTCCCTCTTTACCCTCATTTAAAAACCTTGTTCGGAAACATTTCTTACTATCAGCCTTTAATTCGGAATAGTATATTTATTATATGTATTTACATTTATTAGTATTATAGAATATATTTTATATACTTTATGTAGTTTTATGTATTTATTATCATTAATTATTTATTTATTTTTCTATTATGTATAATAATATATTGTATATATATTATGTTAGGTTATTTATAGTATAGTTATTATACATGTATGTATAGTTATTTATGTGCATAATATAATGTACTTTTTGTGTAAGTATCATACTTTTTTATTTTCATGTTTATATTTAAATTCTAATTTTATTTACAAAATTTTATTTACTAAATATTTCGCTTTTTTACCGCTTGGTTGCCTGGCAGAGATCACTGCTTAGTGATAAGGCCGCCGATTGTACTACATCTTTCTTGTACCATATTTTCTTCTTATTGTTTCCTATTATTAAGTGATTGTATTACAATAAAGTGTAATAAATAAATAAATAAATAAAAATATTATATCGCTGTGCAAAAATTTGATAAATGTCTGTAATTTTTAGGTTTGTTTACGCAAATATGATAAAACATAGACAGATAGGGTCTTGATTATAAGTCTAACGAGCCGTAATTTAACACTTAGATAAACTGCTATTTGATACTTTTAGGGCTGATTTTTCAATCCTTGGTTAAAATTTATTCGTCGAATAATGTATAAAACTACCATTTTGAAAACGTATTCTAATTGCCCGTATTTGACAGTTTACGTGACATTTTATTATTATCGTGTAATACTTTAATGGACGGATAAGTTTTATCCAAGCATTGAAAAATCGGCCCTTAGATGTATATTTTCATACACTACATATTATTATCTAACAGATAACCTAAACAGAACATAATATTCAGAAGCTATGAAACGATCCCTAAAGGAGGTGTCCAAAAAACAACCCAGAATCGACAGGAATAAAATATGTACCAGGTTTGTCAATTAAATATATCTTATATTTAATTTATTTATTTATTAAAATGAAAAATAAGTTTACGCCATATTGTAGCTTATAAGACGTTGTAATAATGTTGTATCACTTGTTTTATACATAATAATTATCATCAACACATTTTACAAGCAACAAAAAAAACAAAACCAAATCAACTAGGACGAGCCAAACAAAACACCGTAGAGTTTCATTGGTTTCATTCAATTAGATTGCAACATAACCCCGCGACCTCTAGGGGTAGCAAATATTCTATGCAGGTTTCCATAAAAGAGCTTTTTTATGAGGGACCGGACCGGGTCACTTGCAGTTAATTAATCAGGATTTCACATGGAACCTTTCTAGTGGACATGGGGTCTCTGTTGCAGATGCTTTGTCCTTTAAGGAATATAATGTGGGGTATTTTCTTTAAAGTATTTTTGGGAAGCAGTGATCGTCCAATCCGAAACTAACATCGAACAAAATATGTTTGACAGGTATGTAAGATAAGAAAATACAGAATTTTGTAAAATGGGAAATTTCATGCTTTTTTTAAGTAAATACTTGTTTAAGTAAACTTTAATACATAAGTATAAACTTATTAGTACCTATACCAAAACAATAATTATAAGAAATGGCTCGATCGATATTTACATCATTGCACATGCAGCTTCTAATGACTCGTGTAACTTTTTATTAGTTTGGTGAAACAAATTTAATTATCCCACTAAAATATTTCACAGACGAAGCCACGGGAGTAAATAAGTTTTCTAATAAATCGATGATAACCGAACCTTGATTTCAGTAAACTAACTTCGTAACTTCTTCACCACTTTGAATATCGAGAAATTAATACTGCTTTATTACAAAGTGCTCGTTCATTGTAATAAAGTAATTGGCGGAAATTTATTAAAATTTAAGCCCTTGTAACAATATCTCTTGTTAATTTTGGTTTTATAAGTCTTTAATGATAAATATAATTAAAAAAGGAATATGAAAGTGAAAATAAAAAGCTACCGCATTATACGAGTATAATAGATAGTTTCCTAACTTCTGAAAATGTTCTGTTTGGCTTTTAAGCCAGTTAACAAATACCTAATGTATGAAAATATGAGGTAAACTTGTTTAATAGGCGTCCAGTGACATCAGCAAACTAAAAATAAGGTCCAGTTACAGATTTAGTTTAATAGAAAATAAGTATTATTAGATTTGGCATTTTTCAGTGAGTATGTAATAGGATTGAAACTCAAACTCAAACTCAAACATTTATTTATTCAATTAGACTACTTTTAGTAGCACTTTCGAATCGTCATTACATAAGTATTTTTAACATTTACCACCGATTCGGAAAGCAGTATCTATGGAGAAGAACCGGCAAGAAACTCCATAGTTGCTCTTTTAAAATCATGTCAATATTACATAATATGTAACTTATATCTAACTACATAATATATCATAATATGCCAAAGAACTGTCCTGTGGTTCTTACGCGACAACCCTCCATGGATTTTCATCTTCCATATATTCCTTAATGCTATAATAGGCTCTCTGAACTAATATATTTTTTTCATAAGTTTTAAATTTAGCACTACCAAACTCTTTAATACAATGTGGAATTCTGTTGTAAAAGCGTATACCTAGACCCATAAATGAATTTTTAACTTTGGCTAACCGGTAAAATGGAATGTTATTTAACATATAATTCGTGATTTTAATAGTAATCATAGAAACCTCAACATTGTATTTAAGTACGTACGAGTATGTACGTTCTATATGTTCACGAACACTGACCAAGTTTTAGTCAGGGCCAAAATATTATTATAAGAAATAAAACGCCTTGAGACACTTCCCAAAAAACTTCCACAGTAGTCAACCATGAATAAAGCAAGACATTCAATCGTGGGTCATGCGATAAATCTCATAACTTATTTACCCCGCCCTCTGCTGTAGCTTGTCAAAATTAACGCATAAATCTTCCTCCCGCCATTTTTCTGGGGAGTCAAATCGAGTTACGAATTAAAGGTCCACTTTGATGCGTCCCAGAAAGTTTTTCTTTGTTTAAAAATTATTCTTGCTGCGTAATTGGGATTTTTGTTTTCGTGAACTTGACTTCGACTTGAAGTCTAGTCATTTTGGTAGTCTAATTGACCTTTGATCCTAAGGATAAGTATGTAGAAAAAAGAGTAACAAAGAAAACTGAATCAGATATTTTAAACATTAAAAATAGGTTAATAATAAATGCATTTTAATCATTATTCCTCTGTCAGTATATAAAATGAATTCATGGAATAAGAGAAACAAAATAGATCTGTAATTCTAGGAATGTATTTATTCGTCTATAGTACCTTAAAATCACATTTGGAATAGCTCAAAGTTTTTCCAGGCCATATCAACGAGACCTGTTTATTCATATTAAACCGCAAATGAATATAAAATTTTCCTATCGTAAAAATAATAACATTAACCATCTCAACTCCTCCACTGGGCTTTTCTCAACAGGAAATGAAAGCCAAGACTTGAGAATTTAATTTTCTTAGAGAAACTTTAAATAACTGCGGAACTAATCTGAGGTAGACGTGGTTTTGTTATTTTTATATTATGCTTCTTTTGTTGTTTCTTGTATGTGTTGTGTATTTTATCTGAGAGTGTCAAGAGGCACGCGTTTATCTTATGATGGGAAAAAATGCAAAAAGCATGTTTTCCCTGTATTTATCGTCTGCCGCTTGATCAAAACGCCCCCAGGGTATGCAGAGTTTTGGCAGTATTTTCACCGAAAATTAAATTGAAGTGAGAATATGGTGTCAAATTTGATAAATAATGTATAATGGAGTGCTGACTTGAAAACAATCTAAGGATCTTTCTTTAATATTCAAATTTCTTGTTTACTTCATGGCAATTGGTTAGCGTAGAGTAATGAATTTCTGATAGTACTACCCGTCTTTAAGCTCAATCAAATCCATGTTCTCTCGAGCATGGATTAGTTTTAAGGTACAAGTCCGAGACGGGCCGCAGACTGCAACCGCAGGCGACACTGTGGCTACCGGCTGCGGTTACCGCAATGCTGCCTGCGGTCGCTATTCCAACTGCGGCTGCATGCCGTGGCTGCACAATGCACAGAACGCAAAAGTCATAAGAATTCACCAATTAAAATATAAATAAACAAATAGTTGCCATGGCAATAATTGGCATTTGCATACTGCAGTCTGCGGTCGCTGCGCGCCGCGGCCGCACGCTGCGCGTTGCGTCTGCAGGCAGCAGTGTTGCCGCGCTTGGAATCAATTTCATAGATGTTCATAGAAACAAGTGCTGTCGCTTGCAGTTTGCTGTTGCAGTTTGCGGTCTGCGGCCCGTCTCGGACTTGTACCTTTAATTACGTCGCTAAAATCCGTTTTCAAGATTTTACTAGTAACATATTATGCATATACATAACGTGGACATACAACATAGAGGCCATATATTGTAATAAGCCGATGAATCATGAACCAATTACGATTTACTTAACTTCCGAACATAAGGTATACCTCAAAATATTTTTATGTTTTTTCAAAGGTATTCTCTATTTGTAATCCCAGAAAACCAAATAAAATTAAATTTCCTCTATTGAAATTTCTGATACTCCTTGCCTCGATCTAATTTTGATATTGTAGGTACAATTTTTTTGTTCAATTTAACACTAAGGGATTGCATTCCTGGTATCCATTTACTTATTCCATACTTCATTGGATAACCGATCGGAACTTGAGAATCGAGCTGCAGTGAGCAGTCAGTGCTGTCACAATAAACAGCATGAGTGCCCCGCGCGCCGCTCAATTTCCTGCCTCGCCTAACAACTTACGGTCTTCCTTTGTTGGACACAAGTTATGGGAGAGCGTGGTTAATTAATTATGTTATAAGTATACATCATTTTCATTTTCATTTTCATTTTCCTGCATCTTGTTTCATTAA
>CAJQZM010036189.1:4725-23399 GCA_907164665.1 Colias nastes
GTTTATTCCAAGTATTGACTAATGAAGAAATTGGTATGCTCTCTCTCTCTCAAGTACATAATATTACCTATGTTGTAAATTTTTGCAGACATTAACACGTTGCCTGTCCAGAGTACTTTGGATAAGGTTGTCGTGACGTCCAATTTTTTTTTTCGGCCAAACTGTTTCATTTTATGTACTTACAAAGAATTTACAAATGATTTTCCATAAAACTTTTGATTTTACTGAATTTCAGCATTGCATTATTTTTAATGCACGGACGTGGCAACTAGAATACCGTGCATTACAAATAATGCACAGACGTAGTAGCTAGAACATTATGGATTACATAAAATGCACGGACGTTTAATGTAAATTTTTGTTATGTCCACAGACAGATAAATACATTTTTATGAACTTATTATTGCTTTTCGTTCATATCATTGTCAATGTCATTCAAAATTTTCATTGTCATATGTGTCATTTTTACCGCTAAAACGAATATTTTCGTTGGTAAACATCATTCGAATTTTTCGTTTTTTTTTTTTTTTTTTATATATATTTTTTTTTAGCCACTGATGCAAGGAAGAAGACTTCACAAGTTACAACCGAGTGCATTCCATGTAAAAAACCATTTTGCTTACAATGTTATAACGAATCTCACTAATTGCCAATGGACTTTATTCAAATAATAATGCTTTCCAATAACCCAATTCATGTTACCAACCAATAAAAAAAAATTCGCGGGACATTGGTGTTTTATTATTCCCAATTCACTGCTCATACGTCTGCAAAATATTAAAGACGTAGCTATCACGTCCAGTCTACAAAACCCCATTCAAAAAGAATAGACTCGTGCATTATCGATAAAGCACGGACGTCACAGCAGCAGCCAAAAATGCATTATATATAATGCACGGACAGGCAACGTGTTAATCGTCTGGATAAGTCAAAAAGAAAATAATTAAACGACTTGCAAGTTGTTCTAAAACTACCTACATTTGTAATACTTAGGTACCACAGAAATCTTCTGATAATTTGCGTAAGCTGTATATAAAACCGGAAACATATCTAAAAATACTTGCCAACTCTATTTACTTCATACCTGTCTAGATTACTATTCTCCAGGGTCGACCGATGAAAAATAGCAGTGCGGCGACTTTGATTTAAATGTTTACGTATGTGTGACGTAATATACTCGATGAATAGACCCGTAGACAATACTACGTACTGGATTATAATTATGTTGTTTTGCTATATAATTATCGAAGATCGCGCTATTTCTTTATAATATGCATGTGGGATTTGATGAGATATGAATGCCATAACCGTGAGAATTACATAAAAATAGGTTTTGAACAACACGTTGGCATTTAACCTTTTTTTTTTTTTTATAGTGGAGAATGCATTTAGGCATACCCAGGGCACTCGGGGGAAGAGCCCCGGGTTATGTCGGACTCACCCTGCTGAGTGCAGGGTCCTACCGACTAAACTCCACTGTGTTCCGCCGTGCCGCTTTATTGACGGGGCCGCGGGTATTCGGTAGAACCGCGTCCGCAGACCCGTCAGCGGCAGCCTATCTCCAGGCCCAACGCGGATGTGGCGGGAGGCCGCCAGGTCTACCTTCCTGGGGGGGCGGCGTGAGTGGAACACTTCTCACGCCGCCTCTCCGCACCGGATGATGGATTATGTCCCCGTTCCATCATCCGGTAATCAAATTAACTATTCTAGATATAAGGATGGATAAATAAAAAGAGTAACAGTGTGATTTTTTTTTTTTTTTTTTTTTATTAAAGATAGCCAGGCATTTGACTGCATCCTACCTGATGGTAAGTAGTGATGCAGTCTATGAATGAGCATGCCTGCCTAGAAAGAGCCTATTCACTTTTACCCTGAACAGATCCGGATTATAGGTTTCTGGAAAGACAGACGCGGGCAAGGCGTTCCAGTCCCTCGCTGTTCGGTTTATAAAAGAGTTCTGAAACCGTTTTGTGCGCAAAAAAGGTACATCAACTACGAAGGGATGGAAGCCAAGCGCGCGTCGAGATGTTCTGTGGTGGAAAGGGGAGGGTGGAATGAGATTATGCAGCTCCGTTGCACATTCCCCGAAGTGCAAGCGGTAAAAGTTTTATTATCACCGTTTAATCTACAAGCACTAGGTAAAAGATAAATTCACAGATAGTTCAATTATTCAACATGTATAATTATTGTTAAAAATAGGTATACATGACATACCAATGCATAAATACGATTTTCGCGTTCAATAGATTCCTGGCGAACATAGCTTTTGCATTCCTGGATACACAACAGTGCATTAGGCTCTGATTAAATATTGATCATCAGACAATACGACCCTACATGACTCCACATACAACGTTTAGTTTATGACTAATAATAAAAAGTATTTTTACATTTTAATTTATATCTCAAAATCACGATTAGAATGACACTCCACATTTTAAATTATTTCTATCAACATTCAATATCCTCTAAAGTTCATATTGTCGCATACATAAGGCGACCCAGCTCGATTGCACTTTCACCTAAAAAATAACGAATACAAAAACATGTTTGTCACAACACCGCATCAAAACAGACCCTAATACACCGAAAGCTCTGACAATTACCAGGATAGAGCCACTTTAATTTTGCAATTAGTACAGTCACTGCTAGGTACATCAGCCAGCGAATTTGCATAGTTAACAAAACAAACCTCATTATACTACTTTTACAGTGAAAATTTTGCTTACGTGGCATTTATATAGCCAAACGAGTATAATAGAGAGAAAAAGCTGCCTGAAAAATGTATTAGTAATACATAGTATTAAAATTATATCACATATAATTTTCCCACAATTATGATTTTAAAATGTTGCATGACTAGAATTTCCTGTAACAGTGTCCTCAATTAGTACAAAGTTTATTTATTTTTTAACATCAATATTGGTAATATGAATAAATGATAAATAAATAATATCGAAAATCATAACAGTTTATTTATTTAATTATGTAAACCAATTTGTATTCCACGAATTTTTATGTACTATATTTGTTACATTACTAATATTTAAGGCAGAAGAATAAGCGGCTAAATTTAGCATTATTCCATCGATTTTCCTCTTAATTAAAAGTTACTTTGTAGATATCCCTGCTGTAATCTTTTGAACTTTCCATAAAGCCTTCTCCAAAGCTGATTTTAATTGGTTTGACAAAAACATGGCTTTTATGTAAAAGTAAAACAAAAAGTAAATTTTATATTAATTTATTTGGTAATACATCAAATGCTTCATATATTTTATTTTTAATAACATGTAACAATTATTGTAATTACTTATAGCAACATTGAAAATATTTACAAAATGTTATGAATTATTAGTTTCCAATATTATTTTATATACAAATGCTCTACCATTTAAATAACACTATTAAAATACCTCCGTTTACATTATTAAAATTATACAAGATGAGATATGAAACACAAAATTATAAAATATGAAATACAAATGAAAACACTTTTTCATTTAAATATTCAATGGAAAATAAGTATTACTCTTACTAATCGTATGATATAATGTTTTAAAATTAATAATTAAAAAAACTATTATTGAGACAAATAACGATACACTTTAATTTATATATTAATTATATATAGGTAATTTAAAATGTACGCTCTCCCATATTAATAAACCGAGCAAACAGTTACCGTATTATCAATCACAAAATATGCGTTATAATAGTGAATATTAAAGTATAAACGATGTTAATTTTCTACTATACGAATTTTATATACAGCAATTCTTATAGTATGGAATTATATTTATTTACTTATGTACCAAACGATACGATTGCGCTTTTTACAGGCGGAAGATCGTTGTTTAGTTATAATTTCGATTATTTTTTTAATTTTCGATTGGTGGCTTTTTGACATTGTATTCTTTGTTACAAGATTTAATTTTATCCGTTCGTAATTGTAGTTTAACTACATGTTTTCATCTTATAATGTAAAATGTAGTCCCATCAAGAGAAAAAGTATTACTGAAATCAAGATATCTTAAGAATTAAGGCTTGAATCGACTACCTACATCATATAAACATAGTTTTACATATAGCTAAATGATAAAACAAACACAAGTTTATTCTCCAATCCGACAAATAGGATAGATTATAAAAATAAATTAATAATATTTTATAAACATCAAGTGCAGTGAATCTATAAAAATATCAGCAGTGACCAGACAATGGACAATAATTAACCTTCATGAATACAGAAATATAATATAATAACAAATCTTGTACCAAATCTCCATAAATTGTTTATTTTTTATTTTTATTTTATTTTATTTGATATCTAAAACCCGATTTTATTTATAAAATAGTCACTTTCCATTTTTTGAAGTGAAACTTCTTTATGCGCATTGAGAGTAAAATTTCATGGTCGCGCCATGGCAATACCGTCACGTCCACGTCATGTAAGACGATGTTGGTATCTTTGAATCTTGCCAAAGAAGTTTCACTTCTGACACGTGTGCTCGGCACACACGCTCTTTTTTTTTAATGGCGTAGTTCTCTCGTTTACAAGGTTACTTAGAGCACAGCTCATGCGACTCATCTCCCCTATAATTGAATTCAACTTTTTACTTTCAATTGCAAACAATTGATGTCTATTTATTTATCTTGTTATGTGTATGGAACACATTTAAATACAAACATCATGCAATAGTCCTATACTAGCGAAAAATAAACAATGTGATTAATAAATTCATTAAAAATAAACGACTGAATCCATTTAACAGACTAAATATAAAATGTTTTATTTGTATGTAACTAACCTTAACAACGGTTTTACCAATAATGTGCTAATATAGTAATTTACATGATAACTTCTTCAATATTTTACCAAACATCAAGTTAATCGTATCTCGATCATAATATTATCCAACACATCCAACCAACGGCCGAGACGAGGCTTAAGAATTAATCCACCCAGCTTCTCTATACGTAAGTGAATCTGACATGTATCACGTGCCTTGATTCCTTGAAGATTTATCAACTTCCACAATACATTCACAATCTTAACTATATACAATAACAAATTATCCCGTCGTCGAGTTGTTTAAAATTTTCTCGTTCAAAATACATAAATGCTACAAACATTAAGAAAGAGCTTACTAATTAGGCGCAAAAATAGCAAATAACAATTAAACATTCTACTCTTATCCTGTCCCCGTCCTCGACAATAGTCATTTGTCAACTCCGCTCCTATCTTTACCTAAACCTTCCTTAAAAAGGTTTCATACATATTATCAGGAACAAAAGGGACATCTGCATAACAAATATCCTCAAAGAACATAGTACTGTCGAGTAGGGTTGTTGAGGATTCCTCTTCCGCTTCCTCATAATGCGGAAGTTCCGCAATATTTTGGGTTCCTCAACCGTTACCGCATCCTCAAAAATAAAAATAAAAAATTCCTCTTCCGCTATCGCTTCCTCAAAATTTAGAGGAAATTTATGAGGATGCCGTATCTACGGGAACGCACTCGCTACGCGCGGACTCTACTCGACTAAGTTTTGTTCGTATGTAAAGTTTGAAAATATCTCGACAAAAGCTAATCCATTTGAGTCAATTTTTTACTTAGATAGATTAGGTTTTGTCGATCAATATGCATAAACAAAAGCTCATCTGAGTCCGACTCGTAACTCAAATAGTATAGTATAGGCTTTGTAAATTCGCGATCGGGCGAGCGAGACCTCCCCTCCCCCCACCCGCGCTGTTATTTGCTTGTTTCTTCTTGTCATATACATATATATATATCATATTTGTTTGTAATAAATAAACTCAAAAACTATTGGACCAATTAATTATTAATTTTTATTGAATATGAACACTGAGTAAGATGCTTTTTTGTAGTTTAAGACAAAGGGCCAATTTTGCTAGTAGTTAAAATATCAATATGTACAGACAGGAACAGGCTTTTGTTTTAATTTTTAATTCTCAAAGTTTTTGTTTTTAATTTTGATTATAATTTCCTATCATCCTCATCCTCATCCGCTTCCTCATCCTCATCCTCTTCCTCAAAAAAATATCCTCATCCTCATCCGCATCCCCTAAATTTGTATGTGAAAATTCCTCTTCCTCCTCCTCTTCCTTATAATCACTTCCTCAACAACCCTACTGTCGAGTGAGCACTATGCAAATTTATTTTTTATATCTAACCCTGCTTTGTAACATCTAGGAATTTACGAGCATCCCAAAAATGTTAATTCTATATATTAAACTCATGAAAATTTCATTATCTATATTTTGCCCTACTTTCTTTGGAATAGCTATTTTATACTGATAATGTATAATATGGTAAATAGATGGTCATATAAAAGCCCTCCCAAAATAATTCTCTCATACATTATAATACATCAGTATCTCCACGCATTCAAGGACAAGGATATGGTTTTATCGGATTGTCTACAAGCGTCTTGGAAACGTACATCATAATTTATTCACTTCAGTATTCAAATTTGCTTATAAAATCATACATAAGTAGTTTGCAGTTCGGTATGGGAGCTCGCGCGTGGTTGCGGTGCACATTGAGCTCTTATGATTTGTCTGAACGTCGTTCTAAACTGTTTTGACATGGCACAATAAAGTATGAAGTTGATAGCGCCGTTTAAGAGAGCCAACGCGTCCATCAGTTCGCCGAATAAGTCGTAGCATTGTTTGAAGAAACATCGCCCTAATATACCGCTCATTAGACCTGAAACAAGGAAATACGATGCTTGTTATTTTTTCTTCACAAACCATATTTAATTGGTATTTGATGTAAGGAAAATAAACATCTTGCGTTTCATCAAAATCTTCCGTTATTATATAAAATATAAAACAACTTAGTGCTTATGGTTCCGACAATAAAGTAAATTTTTAAACGGTTATTGGTATTTATTAATAAATACCTTGAAAAGCTAACGGTACTTCAATGTTAGAAACAATTATGCGAATTTTTCTAAAGGTGAAATCAATAATACTTATTAAACAAAGTCACTTATGTGTGTATAATTTAAAGTTAAATCGCGGTAAAGAGGAAAGTATCTTGTTTGAAAAACAAAAGCGGAAAACGAAAAATTTCAAAA
Source organism: Colias nastes (assembly GCA_907164665.1). NCBI lineage: Eukaryota > Metazoa > Arthropoda > Insecta > Lepidoptera > Pieridae > Colias > Colias nastes. The sequence continues at coordinate 11,827 of CAJQZM010036189.1, forward strand.
CAACTTCGCCATTTCCAACGAAATCTGAATATTTTTTCACTCTATCATATTATATCCATTATCCATTGCAACTGCATAATATATAACCATAGGCATACATGATCAATACAAAATGCACAGATTCATCAAACAACGGCGATGCAATCAAATATTTCGACGCCATTAATTATTATACTATAGAGAAGGCTCGACTGCAACATGACAGTGACGTATTGCCTCGTATTACTTACGAAGAAATGAAACATAAGCCCTCTCATTCAGTAATGCACGATGCTCTGGCTTGGATCATGGACGTGACTTTAATGTTATGAGACATTTCTTAATGCAAACAATAATCTATATCTATATTATGATATCTCACTTATAGTGATTTGATGATCAAAATGAATATAAATTTACGTATTAATCTACAGATTTATGGAAATGTAATGGAATGTAAGCAAAAGATGTAGGTTCTATTCACATTTATACTAGTTAAATTGAAGTCTAATTAGATTTGAACTTATTGAAGTTCAAGTGTTATTATAGCACTATCATTATTCTTTACGATACTATTTTCTTAATCTATTACTCATAGCTTACCTAAAATCCCCTGTGGAAATTCAGTTAATAGAAACAGCAGTAACACGGCGACAAGCATTCTAGTCGTCCTGTCCGTGCGTCGCTCAGCCTTCGAGCGTTTCGTGGATTTCCTTGTAAAAACATTCCCGTTGCCATTGACAACCGTGGCGGCCGGGCACGCGTTATATCCTTTGAGAGCTTTCTTTCTATTATTAGCTCTGTACAATACGCGAATAAGCCACGCACTAATCACTGTCAATATGACGCAGGGGAGGAGCTTTATCACCACTGCGTGAACCCAAAAGTTGATCTGATATAAACGGCCATCGTAATTGGAGTCTACGAAAAATACTTTGGACGGCCGATGGTCGATCGCGTAGTCCTGGTGTATGGTAAACACCTGTAAGGAAATTATTTATATTTAGTTTTAAGTTTATATAATCAGTAAGTATGTTGTAAGGTTGGATTAAGTGAAAAAAAGTCTATCTATATATTTTCAGGTAGGTAATCTACAAATAATTTCAACGGGAAATTATCAAGAAGATCAACTTTTCAACGAAATTTTTTTTTCGTATTATTAGCTTCTCCACTTTGTATTTAAGAACCTTAATACGAAAACCTTTTCTCTATATTTTTTACTCAATAAGCGAACGTTGTCAATTTGTTTATTATAGAAAATGGTGATATCTTTCAATCGCCTAGGTACGAAAACCTTTTATTTCTATAAATAATCAGATCCTTAAAAATAAATATGTTCACTGTTCAGGTTTGTTATTGATTTCAGTACCTTAAAGTTAAACGTGTAGATTTTCACTTTTAAGTTCCTTAATGTAATTACGTGAACATATAGCTAGCTATTAATAAAGGCTGAACTTCGCGAGTAATTAATTATTTCCCGCAAATTAAGGAAAACCAGCTGTTAATTTAAGCGATAGAAGAGTATAAGAGTGTTTGGACTGTGGCCACAAGGTAATCGATTCATTTAAGGTGCGAGAGCTTAGCCTTGGCCGATAAACCAACTTCCAATAATTGTTTTGTGCCACACCACCTTTTTATATCTCCACTAATCGTCTTACTCAATCAGGAGAAACTTTCCATTCTAAGGATAAGATAATCGCCAAATTAAACGGAATACCAGTAAAAATATTATGATTTCGAGATACCGTTAAAAAGATATAAATGACTAGATAAATAATACTAAATTGAAAACCGTTTTTCATGATTTATTCGATCTTATACAACTCGAAGGTAAAATTGTTTCAGCAAAATTTTAAGCGCGATGTTTTAATTATATTATGTACCCCGACCTTCGATCCCTGTTAAATCGGTTATTTAAAATAATAATTACATCAAATATTAAACATGAAGCACGTGGTAGGTATCAAGAATATCCCCCCAACGGTCCAGGCCTTGTCGCGGCGGAGGGGCTCAGTAGCTCAGAGTTATGGCCCTCTGAGTGAAGCGAAATTGGACCAGCGAGGGGCTGAACGGCTGGTTTAGAGTCGGGGAGATTCGACCGGTCCGACGGCCAGGGCTAGGTGTGGCCCAGCGGCCGCTGTGTGCGGCGTGGGATGGCGGCCAGAGGTCGTGGCTTGGTGGACCCCTTGTCCACTAGGCAAAGGTGGCGCTGAACGGCAGTCGGGGTTGGGAAGCCTCGACTGACCCGACGGCAGAGGTTCTGTTTGTGGACCAGAGAGGAGCCGGCTTTTATGCGGCGGTGGATGGCGGCCAGAGGTCGCGGCGCGGCGGGCTCGCTGGTTTAGCAAGCCACGCCGTGCAGCGGAGGGAGGGATCCCGACGCGTCATTGTGATGACGCGCGGAGACTCCTGCAGAGAGGTGTGGGGCGGCGGCCGCTGTAAAACGGCCGTCCGCCAACTCGTAATCCGGTCCGTGGGGCCGGACCGAGGGCCGCCACCTCTGGTGAGGTGGGGGCTGCGAGGTAATCTCTATAAAAGTGCGCCGAAGGGTCCCCCGACGTGTATTTCACACATCGGAGGACCTTCCGGCGTGCACACTCCGGCCGGACGGTGTTGGGGTCGGGGGTTCGGGGGAACGCGGATGATGGAGCGGGGAAAGATCCATTGTCTGCGCGTTGGTGGCGTAAGCCTTCGTTCCAGCAGCCACCAGTGAGGGGGGTTCTAGTGGTGGGCCTGGAAACGGGCATCTGCTGGACGGGACACGCGGTAGAGTCGTAACCGTTCCCGCAGTTCCGTCCAAAGCAGCACGATGGAACAGAGTGGGGTTTTAGTCGGTAAAAATCCGACATAACCACGGCTCCATCCCCGGGAGCCGGGGGTATCTAAGAAGATTTCCCCACTATAAAAAAAAAGGTATCAAGAATATGATATTATTTTATAATATGGTTTTTTAATTTGTAAACTCTATCTTCAATCTCAAATGGTATATTTATGTCAAACATTAAAAAAACTCTTTTTACTTCGTGATATTATGAGCAACATACTACGTTACTGCAGCCACATTTTCAATAACTTATAGATACCTACTTTAATAATACGTCCGTAACCATGAATAAGTAAATATGAATAGAAAAAGACAATAATGTTCTTCGTTTTGTTTCAATATTAAAAAAAGATACCAAGAGGTTTATATGAATCGTTTACGTACATAATAGTAAGTTTAAACTGCGTATTGATCAACAAAAGCCATAAGACCATTTTCATAAGGTATAAAATATTATAAGGTAAATATATTATAACCTGATTTCATACTCCTGTTGGTAATATTGTTTCTGAATATATTAATTAACACAACATTCAATGCGAACGCGACAAAACTATAAACAGAAATTGCCAACAGTAGCGGTTTATCCGGGGATGCCAATTCTTGTTCTTTAAATAAGTATTTTACATTTATTGTAATTTGGATGACATATAGTATGTTTGATTTTAATTCTAGTTTATCCAGCTTAAAATAAATACGTAGAGACATTTTTAATCATATTGAAATCTGTGGATTGATTTACCTAATGTCCATTGTTTCCAACTTATTGGTAGTTTTATTCTTTAATTTTTTATTTTTGACATGCTCGTTGTTTTTGACAAATAAAGTATGAGAAGATAACTTTCAAAGGATTGCCATAGAACATGATTTTGTTAATATTTTATCCTTATTTTAACTACCTTAATTCAAGGAAACTATGAAAACCCACACTAGGCTTAATATACAATTTCAATATTATATAAATAACATGATTGCAAGCCCTAGATTTCCTTTGTGTCCTATGGTTTGAATGGAGTATGCATACACAATCCCTGGTTCGACTTGAGCTTAATCCAATTTCTAAAGCACAATAGTGTGTAATTGCTTGTTAACTGGGAGGAAAAGTTAGACACTAGAGAGGAGAATTAGGTTACTGTTTTAAATAAGGTTATGAGAAATTCTCCTGAGTCTATTAGTTTTATTTTTATTTTATTTTTTTCATTCTTCAGAATATCAGCCAGGTTTATAAAAAAAACGAGAAGCAATAAGATTTAAATTAGGAATTGTCCATGGACTAATAAGGTCCCACAATAAAAATAATGTCATACTGGTTGGTACAGACAAATAATTTGACGCCTTACGCCTTTGTTTAAGAAACAAAAAGTGTTATATTTTTTCCGTAGTATAGAATAAATTTCATAAATTACAATTATTTTTTGTCGTAACATTATTATTCCCCAGGTGCCATATATTGAAAAATAGCGCCACCATTGTAAAATATTGCTATTGTGAACTCATTGTGAAATACAATCTGCTATTGATGTATTGTGTCATTCACAGCTCATTGTTTTATTTAAAATATTTACGACTCGTAAATAATACATTCACGATTATTATTTTTTTCACGGAAAATTTTTTTAAGCATTCCATCCATGAAAATTAAAAAAGTGTGTTTTTATGAAATACACAATAGATACGATTGTTAATTTTAATCAAAAATAAACACTTTTGAAGAAATGTACATTCATTTCAAATTCACACTAAACTATATCAGTTTATAAAGAATAAAAAGAGCCATACACGTTTTATTTTATGTAAAACCAAAAAATGAATTGTAATTACGATAGATATTTTTTTTTACAATTATTACAGCACAATCTATTTCTCATTAAATGCTTCTACCAATTTATTTATTCTACCACAGCAAGATAAAATTAAAATTACTCACAAAATATGAAGGAATGCAGAGCACGGGCGGCAGCAGGAAGCTGGTAGCAATGGCGATGGAACACCGCCGGTCCGTGCACAGCGACGGGCCGTGCGACGGATATCTGAAAAGCAGGATATTCATTGCATTTTCTAGAAATATTGTTTTATTTAGGTCATCTTTTATAAAACTGTAATCGTTAATATTATCACGGTTTTGGCTTTGTGCTAATCAGATTTACTACCTATGTCCGAGAAAATAATAAGTTTCTGAATGTAAACAGTACTACTTTTTCCGTTTATAATTAAATATGTGTACTAGTTAAACTAAAACTACAGTAAATTGTTTAAATTAAATTAAACGTGCAAAAATTGTTGAATGAAATTTTGTATCGCCTTAACGAATTAGCTATTGAAACGGCTGTAACAAAAATAAACTGAAGGTATTAATTAGCATTACATATTTTTCAAAACTTTGTTAGAGCTAAGTAAGGCTGTGTTTTCACATAGACAAAACCGTAGACAGCAGCTTGCCAGTCTAAATAATAATGTTCTAATTCAAAATTAATAAAGTTGCCGACTTCAATGTACAAGTTCAAACCGAGCTAGAGTGTAATTTTGTGATTTAAGAGCTTTGACTCAGTTTGTATTTGAATCTGTTTTGGGCTACAACAGTTGGGGAACTTTGCTTTATTTACTTATTCAGCTAATTTAGGTTATAATATTTTGACCAGATGAAATTCTTTACTATTTACTCATGAACGTCTCATTGAAATCGATTCAGCAGTTTCAAAGATTACCGCATGGCAATTTTATTCATATTATGTATATCTCTAAGAGTATTATACCATGATTATACCTATACCTACACTGTACAGGTATATGGATTCGAGGGTGAGGCTTGTTATAAGTATCAGTTAATCGTCCTTACTCAGCATTTCAGCAATCAATCACTGACGTCACTAAAAAAACCTTTATATTTTACACATTGGATATTATAATTATATTAATTATGCATGAAAGAAAAACAAATAAGAAATACGTATGAAACACAATAAAAAACATTAAGGAATAGATTTATTGAAGACTGAAGTTCCTTCCCTAGAGTGTGTAAAAGGAACGTGAATTCAATTTGTATAGCAATTTCATTTCCAAGTCAAACAAACCGCTAAATATTCTTTAATTCTTTTGTGAGAAGGCAATTCAGACATTCTTATGTTTTAACAAAATTCGTGTAGTTCCGTATTGAATAAGGTTTATAGAAAGTTACCAACTATTCTTCAAGTGTACGATAAAGTAATAAATGAAACATTTAATAAAGTAAATTCCGAGCTAAAAAACTATTTCAAGCAATCTGCACTCCCATTGCGGTAGCTACGTGCTTCTAATACTTAAATTAAAATCGGAACAATGCCCGGCCAGTTAAGAAATCCAGCATTTAAATTTTATTTATTTTACTTAATCAGCACACTGCACCTCTATTTCTCACAGGAATAAGGAATGCTTTTAATAAAGAATTGTGTGCAAAAAATTAAAAGCTAGTTAGAAAGTTCTAGTTCTACTAATTGTAGTATAGTAACTTGGGTATACAATTCTATAGAAATATGAGCCTTATACCGAGTCATAAACATCCCGCCCCGGATTCGATCCTCAGTGGAGGCTATTAAAAGAGATTGCCTCGGTCTAATAAGCCATAGAATACTGATTATATTATAATTTCCTGTTAATTTTAATTGATTGGACAAAATAATTCTCGTATTTCGTGGTGGTATGGTGATGAATCTATAATAAATTAAGACTTGTCTTTAAGTACCGATACATTGACGCATCGGAAACTTTGCTCTACAAAAGTACCTGTATCCTGCGTATCCCACTCAATACTAAATACAATACATCATGGTTGTGAGTAATATCCCTTTATTGACTCCGACACACGACCCGGGTCCCACGGATCCTCTTTAAATAGATAACCTTTTGATATCAAGGAACATAAATATTTGATAAGCCATTGCCAAATTACGGACTGTAAAAAGTTTCTTTGTGAACTGGTGGCAATTTAGCATACCATTTATTTTCCGGATTGTAGCGCGCTTATAATCTATATGCGTCATTATTTAATGGGTGATAAGTGAAGTACCATAAATACTCGTTGTGTGAAATTGTTCAAATATGTTATTTATCATAGCTTGCACTTTCCTCAATGATTATTTTTGATGATATAGGTAAAACTTAATAACGCATTCATTGTGACAATGAAATAACTTACCTATAATCTAACAGCCGTACAAATAAACGAGTTGTAACATTTTATGCAAAGAATAAACTAAGAATAAGGAAAAATCATACAAATAAACACGAAATAAATGTAACCTAGTATAACTTCGTAATAAGTATTCATACTAATGCTATTCCGTCCTTATTACGGCTACCACCCTAGTATAAGTCTGACATAACCGAGTTATAACATATCTTTTAGTACATTGTGCTGTGTTTTACAAGTTTTAGAAGCAATTTTCAATCTAAATTTGAGATAATAGCAATGAGAGTAATACGAGAAGTAGAAAAAGTTGAGCAAATTAATAATTTCATTACGTACCTATTGAAATCATTGAGATAATATTAATATGGAGTCGATACCGCCTACATCACTTATGTTCCACTCAACATACGTCATGTGGCGTAACTGCACTCAGTCGCTTGCTCGCTCATTGGCGCGAACGTCACGCTCATTTTTTATTTGTTTTAAAGTGAAACGCATCAAATATGCCTACGTGTGTGTTACGATATTGCACAAATAATACAAAGAATACGGAAAAGTGCAAAGGAATAACTTTTCATCAGTAAGTAACTAGATAATAATTTTTAAAACTTAGTTAGAGCAAAATTTTTGGCGGGCGACATTTTGTCATAGATTAAAAATTTAAGATATGACATTGGGCATGAAATAAGTGTTGTTAGTAATATTTGCTGGCGTATATTTTTATAGTATAAAATAATAATAATAATAATAATAATAAATTCTTTATTTCAGAACAATTTAGTCCCATAATTTACATGTATACAATTTTAATAATTTTAATACAGAAAAACCACTGGACACATAAAGCCATTACTTAATTAAATCATAATAATTGAGATCCAAGTTTTATACAAACTACTAGTTATATTTCTGTCAGCCAGACTCCGTACAATTTTATTTCTACACTTGTCAACTCTGGACATAAATGTAGCAATTCTGTGTCTCTGGATGGCATTCAAGGAGTTTACTCTAAAGTTGGTATACATCTCCGAAGCGCTGCAAAATTTGTCGAGGCCCATCAAATATCGGAAGATGTTATTGTGCTCTACTCGAATGCCATCGTATGCTTTTTTGGTGTAATTAGTCCAAAGTTGACAAGTATAGAGGGACTGACAGAAAGTCTTAAATAAATGAATTTTAACGGAATTGGATGCCCTACGAAATTTCCGGATGATCATATTGCCGACGACACAGAGTGCACGTCGTTGTCGCTCAATATCGGCATCATCTTTTCTTTTGGATGTAACAATGTGGCCAAGATACTTAAAGCTATCTACTATTTTAATAGGGTGACCGTTAATGCAGATTGGCGGAATGTTATCTGGTCCCTTACCCGATCTGAATATCAACATTTCTGTTTTCTTTACATTGTACTGTAGACTATGTGAAAGAGCATATCTTTCACATATGCCAACAAGTTTTCGAAGCCCTTTGATTGAGGGGCTGAGCAGGACCATATCATCAGCATAACTCAAATTATTGACATATCTGCCATCTAGTTTAAGTCCAACTTCAGTCCTACTCAGCTCCACAATCAAATCATTAATATATAAGTTAAACAGATCGGGAGAGGTTACTCCGCCCTGTCTAACACCACACGGGAGAATATAGCTGTCGGACAGAGTACTGCCCCACCTAACGCTGTTCGTCTGATTATCATACCAATATGTAAAAAGACCAACAACGTCAGAAGAAACATCACTGCTGCGAACTTTTTTCCATAATATCTCATGGTTCAAGGTATCAAAGGCACGACTTAAGTCTAAAAAACATGCATAAACACTAGTATTTTGATTATTATAACAGTTAACAATTTCTTTTAATGCATATATAGCCATATCAGTTCCCAATTCAGGTCTAAAACCGAATTGGGCATCGTCAATATTAATATATGGTGACAATTTGGAGTGCAAAATTTTTTCAAGTATCCTGGCCACAATTGTTGCCAGCGAGATAGGTCGATAATTAGCCACGCTCGAGATACTACCGGTTTTATTCTTAGGGACAGGGATAACTACAGTTTTAATTAAATCCTTAGGTAAATAGCAATGTTTGAGACAGAGAGTATAGAATTGAGCCAGAACAGGGTAGATGTTTTTACTAGCATATAAAACGTGTTCCATACTAAGAGCATCATGACCCGGTGATTTTCCGCGCTTCATATTTTTAATCACCTGAGAAACGTCCTTAGATGTTATGATATTATTACTTAGCTTACGTTTCTCAGTTGATCGTACGGTCTCAGCTGAAGTTGATACATTACCATTTGCATTAGCTATAGGGTTCGTATTAAACTGTGCCCTGAAAAGATTAGCTATAGCTTTAGAGTCTTGTTGTCCATCTACGCATGCAGGTAAAACGTTTTTGTAGTCCATTTTCTTAGTTTCCTTCCAAAATTCAATAAAATTACCGGTAGAATGACTTTGAGCTAAAATATCTAACTTTATTTTGTCTTGATTATTTTGAACATACTTTAATGCAGTCTTAAATTCTTTACGTGCCGAGAACATAGCATCGAAATAGTATCCCGAACGCGGCTTACCGTAGGACACCCATTCCAAGAAAGTTTGCCTAGCGAGTAGATGAAAATGTTTAACGTGAGCATTCCAACCAACTATTTTATATTTACATTTTTTCCTATTATTAAAACTTCTTTCAGCTGATGATTGCATAACCGAAATAATATCACAGTAAAATTGATCCAATAGTTTAAAATGATTCTTGTTTACACAATTGCTATCACAGTCTTTACATATAAAATTACATTCATTATAATATTTATTTTGTATATTAGTAAATTTTAGTTCACACATTTTTGTATAAATAGCTATATGCTCTTCATCTCGTATACCCCACATATATTTAATATTATGGTTCACATAAGTATCACATTTCTTAGGTGTTATCACATTTAAATTACAATTTAAGACTAGAGGTAAATGATCTGACCAATAGGAGTCATATTTAATATATATGTTAGTGACTAGAATTTCGGCAGCCGCCGTTACAAGACAGTGATCGAGCCATCTACACGATCCGTGAGATTCACTTATGTATGTATATGAGGCTGGCGGAAGCGTGTCTATATCTAAACACTGCAGCTCCTGTTCACTACAATAATTTGACATTTCTCTGCCGAATCGTGAGTCAGGATGTGCATTATAATCCCCACATATAAATGCACATTCGGTTTCAGAGGCCTCAATTATTGTAGTAATCAGTGCCAAACATTCAGTAAACATTGGTAGATTTTCTTCACTGTCTGTTGGCATATAGACAGAAAACACCAAAAAAGATCTATCGCCCCTACCTAGCCGCACAGCCATGACTCGATCACTGTCACACGGTATAATTTCAACCTCAGAAAATAGGTTCGTACGCCATATGACAGCAATACCCCCATATGGCCTACCACGCAGCAGTGTGGATGTGTCTACAGAAGACTTGGCTGAGCCTCCAAAATCTTTATGTATTTCATTCACGAAACCTAAGTCATATGGCATCAGCCATGTCTCCTGCAGCGCAATAACATCCGCATCGTTACATAGGTTCCTAATTTCCTGCACGGAACGCTTAACCGATTTACAATTGTACGAAATTATAGTTATATTTTTATCCCAACAATCCATTACAAAGGTTTGTTAACAGTCGTTTGTTTAAATTTACGAAAAACTAAACCTTGCGGCCAGAATTCATTATTTAGAAAAGTATTTAGTTTTGTCGACAGGATAGATATTTTAAATGAGTTAAAATTCGTCTCCCTACTATGTTTCAACAGTTGCACGTCCAAACATTCTTCATTCATACTTATTATATAATCTTTAATATCATTTTCTGTTATATGTTTTTGTGCCCGTGACAAATAAATATAAGAGTTGGGAATAGCCGCTTGCAGTTTAGACGTACTCTGCAAAGTGCCGCGAGTATTACGATATTTATATATTTTTTTCTTCTTTGTAACCGTGGTATAACCATCGTTATTAGAATTATTAGATTCTTGACGAATCGCGTTATCTCCAACCATTATGTCTCGATACGTAGGTATAGGCGTCAGCTGTAACTTGTCGCAATCCCGCTCCAAACGAATAGGCGCAGCCGCAGTCAGCGAACGGCCGCCGTGCGGTGCACCCGTGTTATCGCCGCCTGCACATGGTTCGGACTCGCTATGAATGTGCTGTGAGATTCCACTCGTTGCCTGCGTTGAATGATTCATCGTATCATTTTGCAAGCCCGCTGTACTGCCACGGCCTGTATCATTATATTCATTGTTTCGTTTTCCAGTATTCTTATCATCACGATAAGACTTAGGAAAGGACGAGACCGAGTTACGTGAAGATTGCAACTCGTGCATTAACTGTTTAACGTTCTCCAACTCTGTCTTGATGTATACAATATCTGATACATAGTCATTACAAGAGGTAGAGGTAGATTTCATATTAGCGACTTCACTTTTTAACAATGCCATTTCCTTCAGGAATGTGGTAACGTCAATATGGTCGAATGAGACCGGCGGTAGTTTATTTAAGTTACTCGCTACAAACTTTGGTAGACTGTCAGGTTCAAATT
>CAJQZM010036191.1:0-12926 GCA_907164665.1 Colias nastes
TTGGCATATAAAATATAGCCTATGTCACAAAATAATATTTAAATGAAGTTTATGTTTTTACTTGTGGTTAAAGTTTACTTTATAACTTTGAAAATCAATATTATATATTGAATAGTTACGCAAATCGCTATAAACGTAGCGAAGATAATATTATTTCTCAATTTTCATACAATCTACATTTTGTGTAAAAATCAATTTCTTCTTATTTATCGCTCTTATAAATAAAACTTGCAGAAGAGTTTTGAAACTTTTCGTAAGAAATTTAAAAATATCCAGTACTATCAAAGCGTATCAAATAAAAGCTTGATTTAAACTTTAAATAGCCTTTGGCTCTTGTTAAACTTATATACAAAATGTCAATTTATATTAAAAGTTTAACGTGAACTAAATTTTTTGTAGAAGAAAATAAAATATAATAAGTCTTTAATATTATACCGCTACAACTTTCATTTTAATATTTTTGAAGATGCATTATAAATCATAGAGATAACCTCTAGATACTAAAATTTTGTTTTATGGAAAGTATGTAAATAACTGAAAAGCATACCTACTTATACATATATGCATACATTTTTGTAGACGATTGATATCTATTATTTTATCATTTATTACAGAATATTTTTCAGATAAATTACAGTCTTTGCTGAAAAGTTACGTTACTACATTTTTAAACATATAGCGTATCAAGTAATAAATCTGTATAATTTAATCATTTTCATATAAATTCGTTGCGAAATCCTTTTTGTGCTCGTCAAACGAATTTCCATATAAATGAAAGAGCTTGTGCCTAAAAGGCCTAAGGTGAAGAGTAGGCCAAAGTCAACAGTACTATGGCCTATAGGACACCTAATACGCTTAGTTTACTACGTAATTATAAAATATAATCTAGGTATCTATTAGAAAATATATCTATCTATAAATAGAAATAAAAATTGAATCGAAAAATGTGATGCTTAGCTTAAAACTCGAGAACGGCTCGACTAATTTAACGTTTTTGTAAAGGCACAAGGAAGGTTTTTACGGAGAGAAAACACGAAAACGGCAGCTAGTTATTTATAATCCTGACTTAACTTAATTAATTTATTCATTTATGTTGGTAGATTGATAGGAATGTGGATGATTACGCCAAGTAAACATATTTTTCTTATTTAAACAACTAAAATTATCATAGCTATTATTCTAATATTCGTTTATTTAAAACAATGTTACTTTCAAATATTCGTTCGTTATATCATGGAAAAAATTCCATTTCAAATATCATATTTACAGAAGTAGTTCAAGCAATTTCCACACAAGCCGGTGAAGTTTGAGGATTTAATTGAAAAATAATACTTTCCCGCTTAACAGACGGAGGCTGAATTGCCGCCATAGTTTTCGATTGTTTAGTTTTCATAAAACGAGTTGCGTTCGTTGTTACGTGTGCAATTCAGTTGCTGTTTCGAATTTGTAGGTGCGCTGTTTGAGCGTCTTTTTCTGCAGGTTCTAATAATAATAATTCTATCTTCTAATCACTGTGATATTAACTAATAGTCTAAGATACGGGAATAGAAAAATATAACCTCATCTGTTAAGTAGACGAAACAATTTTTAATAGGCTGTTATCACTACATAGTATAAAACAAAGTCGCTTTCTCTGTCCCTATGTCCCTTTGTATGCTTGAATCTTTAAAACTACGCAACGGATTTTGATGCGGTTTTTTTAATAGATAGAGTGATTCAAGAGGAAGGTTTTAGTATATAATTTATTAGGTTTTAGACAAAGCGGGCGAAGCCGCGGGCGGTAAGCTAGTGAATTTATAAAACAACCTCTGCCACTATATGCCTGCTGCATTTATTTTTCATTATTTATTTTTGGCTGCATCAGCTTTTTATACGATAGCATACATTTAGAATTCGACGTCTATAAAAAAATATTTTCCTAATACTGGATTTTAGACTATTATGATGACAATATTTAGCTACTAACATATTTTAATGACTGTATTGAATAATGATGATACACGCTGGTTGTGACTGCTATATGAACCCATATTAATTATTTATTATATTATAGGCTTCACTTAATCGTGAAATGAGAATGAAAATAGTTGTTTATTTAATTTATAACTATTAATATTAATGTAACGGATAATTGAGTACTGTCCGTAGGTATTTATTTAGCAAGCCTTGTATATTCCGAAAATACTTAAGACCAGTCTCACTTTTATGTACGAAACAATGGAAGTTTGCATCGTGACGCGAAATTTGTATTATTTCAAAGTTATAAAAAACATAAACAAATTGCAAATCCTACTTCTTGTTTATAATATAAATACGAAATTTTGTTTGAACTAAGATACTTTGTTATTTCAAGAAAAGCATCTGCCTGCTTTCGCTAAATTTAAATACAGCTTAGTTAAAAGATACTTTTTCCCAAGTTGCAAGCATCAGATTACAAGGAAACTTAGTTAATAATATTTGAATGTAATTAAATTCTCAACAAATCATACGCTTCGCTTACAACATATTAAAAACTCAATATTACACGAGGATCTCACTTCAGAGTTACGAATGCTCAAAGCGTATGTTCCAAGTTGTTAGTTTTCTCAACTGTGCACTATATATAAGCACTATGTATTTAATCTACTTTGACGTTTAATTTTTACTTATTTGACCCTCTTTGACCTCCCTCCTTTTTTTTTTTTTTTTTTTAGTGGGGAAATCTTGCATAGATACCCACGGCCTCCGGGGAAGAGGCCGTGGGTTATGTCGGATTCCTACCGACCAAAACCCCACTGTGTTCCGTCAAGCCGCATCAGCGACAGGGCCACGGGTATGTGTAGAATTCATCCGTGACCCCATCAGCGGCAGCCCGTCGCCGGGCCCAAACAAGCTAAGAGCCTGCCAGCTCAACCCTCATGGAGCGGCGTGAGCGGAACACGTCTCACGCCGCCTCATCCCACCGGACAATGGACTAAATCCCCGCTCCATCGCCCGGCTCCCCTCGTCAAGGAGGCTGGTTGCGGCTGCGTAAATCAGCCGCAGCGCGACGACGACGCCCAATAGGACGTCGGCGCCGGATCGGGTCCGCGTGAGGATCCCTCTCGCGAACCCGCTCCGCCTCCTCTTTCCGCGAGATCACGTCCTCAGAGAACGTGATCACCGCGCGCCAGGATCTGTCGCTACCCACCATTGCGCGAACAATGGAGGGCAGAGAGAGATCCGACCCGACGACCGCGACCAAGCGAGCACGAGGCTCGGCCCACGCGGGGCACACGGCAAGAGTATGATCTGCCGTGTCCTCCGGGCAGGCGCACCAGTGGCAGGCCATGCTGGGCTCCCTCCTCGCGACTTTACACAGATACCGCCCGAAGCAACCGTGCCCGGACAGTACCTGCGTAAGGCGGAAGGTTATTGCTCCATGCCGCCTGTCGCACCACTCCTGCAGCACCGGTCGAATCGCTGCGACCGTCCGCTCTCCAGCGCTGGGCTCTTCGAGCCGGCGTTCCCACTCTCGGGACCGCCGTTCGGCAGCCTCAGCCCTCCACTGCTCAACCTCCTCATAGGGTGGGTTGATCCCAAGCGACTTGGACGCCGAGACGCGGCGATACACGTCCGCAAGCATCTCGGCGTCCAGTTCCCACGGGGGCGTCCCGGCCATCACGCACGCTGCCTCGAATGACACCGTGCGGTACGCCCTCACTACCCTAAGCGCCATGACCCGTTGCGGTCTCCGCAGGAATGGAATCCTCCCTCCTGGGATATCTATACATAAATTAATATTATAAAGCTGAAGATTTTTTTTGTTTGAACGCGCTAATCTCAGGAACTACTGGCCCAATTTGAAAAAATCTTTCAGTGTTAGATAGCCCAATGTGATCGAGGAAGGCTAAGAAAGCTAAGGCTATAATATCATCACGCTAAGACCAACAGGAGCGAAGCAATGCGGGTAAAACCACAGCACAGGGGCACAGCTAGTATTAGATAAAAGTATAAACAAATATGGATTATAAATTAATAAATTAAATAAATTCTACAAGAAATGCGTCTCATACTAAAAATATATTAGTTCCAGCTTTACCGACTTTTTCCCATGCGATTTATAATATAGAAATACTTTTGTTTTAATGAGGTGTATATTTTTGTACCTACCTTTTGAATTTTATTACCTACTTATTATGGTAATAACAATCTTACACCTATATCTGTCAAAGTATTATTTTTGAGGACTTAAAAATTTTATGAAAGAGAAGACGTGTTGAATACTATTGTATGTGAGAAAAAAGCAATAGGTACCTATCTATCAAAAGATATATAATTAAAAGGGAAAAATACCTTATTGCTTTTCGTAATCGTACTGAAAGAAATATCAAATGTGATGATTTCGGATTTTATTGAGAAAAAATAACATGATGTTGTCTCCAGGGATTTAAGAAACAACTTTTTTTACCTTGTCTACCCGCTTAAATGAACAAACAAAATTATTCTAAGTTAGTTTGTTGAAAAAGTCTAAAATGTATTCGAAATCAGTATTTATAAGCAAAAACAACTTTCAGATAAAGTAAAATACATTTTCTTTGGACCTTTCTAACCATATATGAGAAAATAAAGATATTAAATTTGATTTGATTGGAATAACTTATAGATAGAAGCGAATATACAATATTATGTAAATATAATAAATGGTTATATACGAAATAGCTAATAGGATTCCCATGTCTCATCTACATTTAATAGCCTGAAGTTATGAATGATGTAGACTTTATAATGACGTACCTAGAGTTTTGATACATCATTCTCAAATGAAGTTAATGTATCCATTATTTTTAGAACTTTTCTTTTTTTATTGGGAATAGGGAAGCGCTTGACAATCTCGCCTGATGTTAAGCTGAGATGTGTTCACCCTCGCTTGAAGAATCAACCAATCTAGAACTATCTTTTAACTAAGATTCAAATCCATACATACTTCAACTTCTTCTAGCACACGACTTTGCTTGTGCCAGACATGAATAAAAATAAAATCTTTCTTATTCTATAATCTATTTGCAAACAAAACTTAAGCTTTAGCGAGAAACAGCAATAAACAGC
The DNA here is from genome assembly GCA_907164665.1 of Colias nastes. Classification (NCBI taxonomy): domain Eukaryota; kingdom Metazoa; phylum Arthropoda; class Insecta; order Lepidoptera; family Pieridae; genus Colias; species Colias nastes. Next base: position 5,068 of record CAJQZM010036191.1, read on the forward strand.
TTGAAATTCACAAACTTTAGGATTTGTTCTATTTGCGAGATAAATATGTTGCGTTATTGAAAACTCACTAAGTAGAGTTAAAACTTCTAAACAACTTTGTACACTGGGTTCCTAACTTTATTCATGGATTAAATCTTTAAGCCGTGATAATCCATATTTACGTACATTGAATAAGAAGAACGTGTTTATTATTAAAAAAACCTAAACAAATAATAATTTAAATTTAAATAAAAATAACTTTCAGAATGTATTCATACAAAAATACCTCGTATATCAAAATCCTTCGATGCATTTACAAGATCTAGTGGATTAAACAGGTCAAAGACAAGACAACGACGTCAGTTACAGTTTTGAAGTTTTGAACAAATAATTTGAAAAATTACACTTTTCTGTCAGTGGTGGCATAAACAAACTTTTATACTTACTACACAAATACATTGTGTGGATTGTTTGACTAGTATTATAATATTGTAGTCTATAAAAATATATAATCTATCTACACGATATAATTACCAGGTTAAAATGCTAAAGCTTTTTGTTTATTTCAGGGAAGCGAGCGTTATATTATATGAATAGTTGCGGTCATGCTTTTAAGAGCGTTTACCTCAACGCAGTCAGTTTTAAACTGAACCAACTGTTTTGTTCAGTAATTTCGGCTTTAATTCAAAACTACTGTATTATTTTGATACATTATGAACATAGCGTATCTACTTAAAGTTTGGAATATCTTAAGCTCTCTTTGAGCTACACTATTAAATTTTACTGCATATATTTTGTGTATTAGGTAGATATAAAATATTATGTAATAAAGGTAATGAAAGTTACGTTACCTTAAGTTAAAAAAATAATTTACTCATTTAGTGAAGCATTCCAGTAATAACTTTATTGGTGAAGGAGAGAAAGACAGACATACTGATATTCTGACAGACAAACCGACGGACAGCTGATACACAGACAGATTTATTTTCGCATTTATAATATTATTAGGGATGTACGATTTCAAATTAATTAGAAATAGTATGTACGTTTAATTAACGTTATTCATGACTTCAATTTTATAATCTGCATTAAAATTATAAGCAAATGGAGCAATATCTCACAAAATACGTGCTTTGCTAGTATAATAAATAAGAGTTAATAATACCTATTGTATAAGATATATTCGTTAGTCATCGCAAATAAATTGTAGGACAGGGCCGAGCAGAATAAATTACGCGAAGGGTTTTAATCTAACCCGCTTTTAACACTTCTTTTAAAAAGAGTAAGTGTTTGGAATACTAATAAATGTTAAAATAAAATATATCCACATATATTTTTCTAACCTTGTACGAAAAAGGGTTGCAATACTCAGTTTTATTCAGTAGAAACAATTCGTTAAGTGTCTGGCTCATTAACTATAAAATAAGAATCGTATAACGAAGTAACAACAGTATCGAATTTTACAATACTTTCTTTGAAAACATTTTACTCTTTTGATTAAATATAAATGTGTAATTTACAATAATCTTGCAAATAAGTAGTTCGTAAAGTTCACGAAGTCACTTTCCAAATTATTTTTATCCGTCAAAGGACAAATATAATTTAATAAGCTCTTACAACCTTTGATGTGACAAAACTTGGAGCTTTTATTCAAAGGCTGTTACAGAAAGGTTAATAAATTATTACTTTTATTTTTAACCAGTTTCATTTAATGCGATATTTGTCGCTCTGTTTGTCCTTTTAAATGTTTGTTAAAATTCAATTTATATTTACATACTAAATTTTTACAAGCTCTTCGCTACGTTTGTTCATTTGCTGGAAAATTTGTAAAGATTTTTGATATTATATTTAAATTTAAATATCGAATTGTAAATGTGAATATTAATACTTCGAGAAGCTCATTTGTTTATTATTTTTTTACTGAATTCATGACGTTAATTGTACTCTTATTACACGTTATGGCACACTTATTAATTTTAATTCATAATTGTATAGTATATTATTTCATACTATACAAACAAAATAATTCTAATATCAAACGATCTATGCACAATATAAAATAAAAACTTATATCATAATAAAAATTTATTAAACTTGCATACAATATTATGGTCTCTTATATTTTCAAATAATGTTTCCAAAGTCAAAGTGTATTTCACTTTTCGAATATAACTCGAGGCTTTATAGAGCTTTACGGAGTCAAGTTTTCACAGCGGATATCGATAATGACGTCAAATAATTAATTAATTTATTTATTATTGATCTTAAGAAATGACAATGTGATAAGGACACGTTTTTTCAACTTATAAAACTTTTAACTTTCAAAAAGAATCCAATAATAAACTTCCGTAACACAAGTATTAAATCTACTGGAAAATAATGATCTTTTTTGTTCACAGGGCATCATACGTGTCTGTACTAACTATAGTAGCGTTCACGCTCGAGCGCTACCTGGCTATCTGCCACCCGCTACACATCTACGCCGTAGCGGGCTTGCGGCGAGCGCTACGGATCGTGTTGGCTCTGTGGGCGCTCTCTTTGCTCGCAGCTTCACCCTTCGCACACTACACTACCGTTAACTACCATGATTATCCGCCAGGTAAGTGTAAACATAGTTTAAACGGTAGTTTTAACTTGCTATTAAATTTTGGTTCGCATAAGAGCTTTCCAAGGTTATAAGAGGTGAAAGTTCAACCCTCATACTACATTCGGTAAATAAATTGAATACCCAAATAGCTTTCGGCTTCCGCACGTTTTACCAGTTTTGTCATTAAACGCAACTTCACCACAACAGCCGCTCGCTTTAAATATAATTTTGCTGACATCTATACCACACCAATAAATTCTATATTGGATTTTAAACTGATTACATTTCTACAATGAAATAATAATATGAAACAGCATCAGTATTTTCAATATGAAAGCGAGGCAATAAAAATGATTCATCTTTGTTATAACAAAGATGAATCATTTTTATTGCCTCAACTTATAAGTTGTCCGAAAATATTAAATTTAAAATGATTCATGGGTACATTTATCCAATCTTTATTTGATAAGGATAACACAATAAATAATAAATATCGAAACGCGACATTTTTACGATTTTATTAACGGTATTTGTAGTGAAATCAAACCATTAATCATGATAGTCATGTATTGTGGCTTTTAAAACAATTAAATTGCGTTTCCACTGCGAAGGCTGAAGTCTTTGTGTGGATTACAGTGTTCACGCTTGAACGCTACTTGTCTACAGCCTACATTCCACGCGCTCTACCTCTACGCCGTAGCGGGTGCTACGCATTGTTATTTATTTATTTATTTAAATACTTTATTGTACTGCCAACAAAAATTACATTGTTGTACGATCTCAGCTCGTTTGATTTACTGATTGTTGTGTGAATGCACTGAATCTATTTGGAAATATAAGGGGGCTTTAAATGAATTCTTACTCATCTTGAGTAGACGTTTAATCGCTTATCTTAGCTTTTATCTTAGGTTGATAAAAAAATTAATGTTGAAATGTTGTATATCCTTACGTAATATAATCACAGAAGATTATTTTTATCAGCTAACTATTTAAAACAGCTGTATAATATTTAAATCATATAGTGGACGTCGTCATGGTGGTGTGTCAGCCATAGGACACCACTGGACATAAGCCTCTCCCAAAGACATACATCATATTTCAAAACTTATTCTAAACTGTTACTGATTGTAACTCCCACTTTTTCACAGTGGGAGTCGAGCACTGCTTCGGCACGAAATGGGTCAAGCTCGCACCGGGGAAGTTACCACACCCTCACAGGAGACCGGCGTGAAGTGGTGGCATATTAACAGTATGCCACCGCGTTTCGTACGGTGAGTGAGGGGTCCGGAGGCCCAAAAACAACAACCCCCAAATATGAACGCGGCATTATTAGGCAGAATACCCCAGGAGGGTACCGGCACCTGCGGTGCAGGAGAATCCCTCCCGCAGCGCCTGCGCTGCGGCAGCCCGTCGTATTCTGGGGCGGGCATAATTCCGCTCGGTCATGTGCCAAGGGGTTCGCAGAGCAAGCGAAAAAAACCACCCCCCTCCACTCTCACGGTGGACTTTTGTAACATCCGGGGGCTGCACACTAATTTAAACGCCGTCCACTACCATCTTGAGACGGCTAAGCCGGCCTTGCTCTTCCTGACTGAGACTCAGATATCAACTCCGGCCGACGTATCTTATCTCACATACCCTGGTTTTAAGCTGGAGCATACTTTTGCACCGCGTGCTGGGGTATGCGCATACGTTAGGGAGGATATCTGTTGTCAACGTCTTGGCACCCTTGAAGGTGAGGATCTGTCCATTATCTGGCTGCATATTGACTGCGGCGACCACCCTCGCGTCTATGCTTGCCTGTACAGATCCCACAGCGGGAATACTGGTACCGACCGTTTATTTGAGCACATCCAAGAGATGATCGACACTTTGCTTGTACAGTTCCCTTCTGCAGAGCTTGTGGTTTTAGGCGATTTCAATGCCCACCACGCCGAATGGCTCGGGTCGCGTACAACTGACCACGCGGGACGAACTGTACACGATTTTGCTCTAGCCTATGGCCTAACACAGCTGGTCTCATCGCCTACGCGAATACCGGATGTGGAGGGCCATACTCCCTCTCTTTTGGATCTTCTGCTGACCACACACCCCGAGAACTATCAGGTCTCCGTCGTGGCCCCATTGGGGTCATCTGACCATTGCCTGATACGGAGTACGGTGCCACTTATGGGCTCGAAACAGCAGACACCTGCAGCTCGACGCCGTGTGTGGCACTACAAGTCGGCAGACTGGGACGGAATGCGTGGTTTTTTCGCTTCCTACCCATGGGGGGCCTGTTTGCTTCTCCTCGGAGGATCCCAACGCTTGTGCTGAGTCTATCACTGACGTGGTACTGCAGGGTATGGAACTATTTGTGCCATACTCTGTTGTGCCCGTTGGTGGCAGATCTAAGCCTTGGTTTGGACGTTCCTGTAACATGGCGTCTCGTCAGAAACAGGAACTTTTTCAAGCCTGGGTTGCAGCAACGGCGTGTCGCGATCCAAGCGTTGGTCTCATCAGGAAGAAGTACAACTCTGCCTCCAGATCCTACAAAAGAGAAATCGCTAGGGCTAAATCCAGTTATATTGGTGCACTTGGCGATAGACTAGCGCGACTTCCTTCGGGAACACGGGCGTTTTGGTCCCTCGCCAAGGCCATCCAAGGTAACTTCTGTCGTTCATCCTTTCCACCTTTGCACAAGGACGAAGACTCTCTGGCCCATTCCGCTAAAGAGAAAGCCGAACTCTTGGGCGCTCTCTTTGCTAGGAACTCGACTCTTGATGACAGGGGAAAGACACCGCCGACCATCCCGCGGTGCAACCATTCAATGGCGGATATACGTTTCACACAACGTGCCGTTCGAAACGCTTTCTTTTCCCTTGACATCCATAAGTCGACAGGGCCGGATGGAGTCTCCCCTATTGTGCTTAGGACATGTGCTCCTGAGTTGGCACCGGTTGTAACGCGTCTTTTTCGGCTCTCTTACGCCAAAGGCATCGTTCCGAATTCGTGGAAGACTGCTCTTGTCCACCCAATCCCTAAAAAAGGCGATCGCTCAAATCCGTCTAACTACAGACCGATCGCCATCACTTCTTTACTCTCCAAAATAATGGAATCCATTATTAACTGCCAGCTCATGAGGTACCTAGAGGAGAACCAGCTATTAAGCGACCGGCAATACGGTTTCCGTAGTGGTCGCTCGACTGGTGATCTTTTGGTGTACCTCACTCACAGATGGGCGGAGGCGGTTGAGAGTAAAGGGGAGGCATTGGCTGTAAGTTTGGATGTAGCGAAAGCCTTCGATCGGGTCTGGCACAAGGCACTTCTAGCGAAATTACCATCTTTCGGACTTCCTGCGAGGTTATGCGATTGGGTTGCCAGCTTCCTGGAAGAGAGGAGCATTAAGGTCGTTATCGACGGTTCTTGCTCTAAGCCTCTTCATGTGAATGCTGGTGTCCCACAAGGCTGCGTGCTATCTCCTACACTGTTTCTTCTGCATATCAATGATTTGTTACAAATCAGTAACATTCATTGCTATGCAGACGACAGTACTGGAGATGCTCTTAATCCCGGCCGTGCGAACACCTCAAAGGAAAGCCTCAATGAGAGCCGAAACAAACTTGTGTCTGAAGTCGAGTCTTCTCTCCAAGAAGTCTCGGATTGGGGCGAACTTAATCTTGTCGAGTTCAATCCCCTAAAGACACAGGTTTGCGCGTTCACCGCTAAAAAGACCCCATTTGTCGTAGAACCTCGGTTTAAGAGTACTCCCCTTAGTATATCGCCGAAAATCGGAATCCTCGGAGTTGAAATCTCGAGTGACGTTCAATTCCGCAGTCATTTGGAAGCGAAGGCTAAATTAGCCTCGAAAAAACTTGGTGTGCTCAGTAGATCGAGACAGTACTTCAAGCCGGCCCACCGACTTCAGCTGTACAAGGCTCAGGTGCGACCGCATATGGAGTACTGTTCTCATCTCTGGGCCGGAGCCCCACAGTATCAACTCCTTCCTCTTGACCGCATCCAACGTCGAGCAGCTCGAATTGTCGATGACCGTAGGCTTTCCGATAGGCTCGATCCTCTGTCAGTGCGAAGAGACGTTGCGTCTCTCTGTATACTGTACAGAATCTACTATGGGGAGTGCTCTGAGGAATTGTTCCACCTATTACCAGCCGCACAGTTCCACCACCGGACCACACGCCGTAAAAACCAGTTCCATCCGCACCATCTGGATGGTTGGCGCTCCACCACTGTCCGCTTCACCCGCAACTTCCTTCCGCGTACGGTGAAACTGTGGAACGATTTGCCACCTGCGGTGTTCCCGAACAACTACGACATTGGGGCCTTCAAGAAAAGAGCTTATTTGTCCATAAAAGGCCGGCAAAGCACTTGTAACACTAGATAGTGTTACAAGTGTTTATGGGCGGTGGTGACCACTTAACATCAGGTGGCCCACCTGCCCCTTTGCTTGCTCTGACATAAAAAAAAAAAAAAAAAAACTACGCAAGCGAATCAATAACATTTACGTGATTATTAATATGTATACATTTTTTTACTTTAAAGCATCACTCGAAATGCTATGAACAAAAATATTGTACGATCCCTTTCAAATGTTTAATTCTCTTGTTTTGAGTCTCCATTTTGGAATTATTCCCGATTAAGTTAAGCCCTAAAGGCATAACCACTATAAAATTCTAAGTATTTTCAAATATATCTACTATATGTATATTGTATATAAAACAAACCCCAACTATTTCAATACTGAAACATTATCGTTCATAATACAGACGTTGTATGGCCAAAATACCTTTAGTCAATTTGTCTGCGAACCCAATCACGTAGGCAATAGCATTGAGATGGAGGAAGGTATGGCCGAATTATGTTGTCTCATCCGTTGAATTAACGACGGGCTTGCGTATTTGCACTGTTTGTTTAATAGATACTTTAGTATTGCTTCGATTTATTTTAGATGGCGTGAAAATTTTTTGCTAGATATTGATTTGATTTTGATATATTAATTATTAACAATCGAGCATTAGGTACATATTTTATGTCATGTTAGGTCAATCACACTGTATAAAGCATACTACAACAATGAAAAAAAAAACAGATTAAAAATAATTTAACACGGTTTTATTGCTCACCCAACAAATTTTATCATAATAATTTTAATTCTTATTTTTGTAAACTACATCGATAATACGTTACGAGCCTACGAACATGCCTCTACGAGCGTGCTACGAAAACCATAGATGATTTCGTAACCTCACACATTCAAACTCAAACTCAAACTCAAACATTTATTTATTCAATTAGA
>CAJQZM010036192.1:1096-22600 GCA_907164665.1 Colias nastes
AAAAAAAAAAAAAAAAAAAAAGTGTATAATATGTAATATTATAGTCATGTCCTTTAAAATCACCCCTTTATATGTATAAAAATACATATAAACATACATGTAATCTTGGCATGTATGCTCTTTAAAGCGTGGCTACTCTCAAATTCGCGTAAAATTCATAGATCATGGGAGTCTTTTCTATCTTTTAACTATGAATATCTCTTATCATAAGAAAAGTCACTCTTGTTCAAAACAGACTTTAACAAGTCCATATAAATTTCCAGTCATGGTCGAGGGCAGGCAATTGTCCTTCGAAAGACAAGACATGAGCGGCATCAACGCCATACTAAACTGCCAGGACGTGAGCGAATACCTCCAGATTGCGCCAAACGGCCTGGAGGCTAGATGCGACTCGTATTCGTTCGAGAGCGTTCGGTGCACATACCAGGCTGATGAGGGATGCTGGTACTATGAGGCCACAATGATCACACCGGGCGTGATGCAAATAGGATGGGCCACTAAGAACAGCCACTTTTTGAGCGATGTAAGTACTTTGTCGATACTATACCAGCCTCACACTTAATTATTTGTACTGAAATAAAATTGTATTCATTTCTATAAAATTACTTTAAGACGTGCGAAAATATACTCTTTTTTATAGGTATACAGTTCTAGTAAAGCGATAGGTTGTTCGAATATTATGTTTTAAAAATAGTTTTACATTAACATTTCTAAATGTGCCTAACAAGCCAAAATTAAATCATGCCATTTTATTTTTCCTGTGTATCTTGTGTTTTGTTTTTGTGCCGTTTTTGAAGATTGACCAGTGTATCTTACACCTTATTATTTATAATATGCAGTAGTAGGATAGTCACAGGGGTGTAAGTCGCCCCGTTAGCAAGTAAACCACAGTGCCTAGGAGTGAGCAATGTTTCAGGAGGGCTTTGGTATCGGTGACGATCTGTACTCGATCTCGTACGACGGCTGCCGCAAGCTGGTCTGGTACAACGCGAAGCCAACAGCCGTGGACGAGGTGCAGACCTGGCAGCCGGGAGACGTGCTCGGGTGTCTGATAGACCTGAACACCAAGGAGGTGATCTTCTCCCTCAACGGGCACAGGCTGCCGCCCTGCAATGACATATTTGAAGCTACCAGGTGAGTTTTTACTAATACAAAATGCCTTGCGAATTAACGTAGTGTAACATTTTGTACTCAAATATTCTATGGAAAGCTCTCGAGTAATTATCCATAGCAACGTTTGTTCAAATGTCCTTATAGCAAATCGGCACCCAGTTTTTGCTAGATATAGTGTCATCTGTAATTTTTTTTTTCTTAAATAAATAATATTTAACGCAATGCAAAAATGTTTTATAAAAACATATACATTTTTTATCTTTTTTGAAATTTTATTACAGAAATATGTCTCAGTACCTAAAATATAAATTTCAAATATGGTTTATAGTTTGAAAACCAGTCGTACATTTATTAGCGGACAGCAGACGTAGTAGATTGATATTATATTTATTTCTTAAACACATTCTTTCTTTAAATACGATACGTATAGATTTTTCTCTTTAACAAGGGATAATGTCCCAAATTTTCCTTATGTCGGGTGTAAATACGTTTTATTTTGTAAGGACGAAAATCATTCGGTGGAAAATTTATCGCCACACGCTTTTTTCTGTTTTATAATCGATTATAGCTTGTACGACATGTTTTTACTTCTAACTTTTAGATCGTCGATAAAACATATACTTGGGGCCTTTTATTATTTCAGAGATAAATATTTATGAATAATAATTGCTTGTTTACCTAACGATTCTTCGTAATCCCGTCTACATAGACATAATAATGTGGGATGTTTTATAAACAATATAACAATAGTAATTGAAGAGCTTGGAAAATAATTATTTATTTAGGGCGTATTGTTTGTTTGGTTCGACCTTGGAGATGTGTACACAACTGAAAAGATTCTGATTTATAATCAATACTTTTGGAACAATGAATTTCTACAATCCAAATGAAAAGATAATGAAAATATAAAATGTACTTACTTTAAGACTTCAAGATATTAGTGTTCGACTATAAGACTAATAATACCAGTTTTGAATATTTACTGATTAATCTATCCTTTGAAATGTGTATCACTTTAAACGTTTAAAAAGAAGCCCCTCGTGTCTATTAATCCGGTAACGTCTAAAACATTGGGTTACTAAGTGATTTTCACCTTATCTTTTTCGGAAAATTATTTATACTTATTTTCATCTTATATTTTTCGGAACATTATTGTAACCTTTCTGCCCACGCCTTCGCTCGGGGGGTCAGAGGAAAATTCCCATTCCATTTCCCAATTTGTATTGTTTCTTCACCGTACAATATGACATAGAAAACAATACCACACCCACACCACCATGACTGTTGGCGATCTACAACTGTGCCCTTTAAAATATGTTATATCTGGAATAAACTCCTTCACGCGGTATTTCCAAACAGCTATAATCTAGGGACTTTAAAAATATACGATTACTGAACCTAAACGGCCGGCAAGATATTCACAAAATATATCTTCATCTCTGGCTTTGTGGGTGTATATGGGTGACGTGAAGCACTTACCATCAACAATAAAAAAATATAAAATAAGGATAAACAAATAAATACGCTTTGCATTTATAAATATAGGGGTAATAATCATTTAGGTATAACTTAGTACTTGTGCCTTGCCTTGCCTCTTTTAAGATTCCTAATAAAAGGCCTGGAAGAGATCACTTATAAGTGATAAGGCCGCAAATAAGTTGTGCTCTTTTTTTTTGAAGTGAAACTTCCTTAGGCGCGTTGAGAGTACAATTTCAAGGTCGCGTCATGGCAATACCGTCACGTCTTGGAGTAAGACGATGATTTTTGTATCTTTGAATCTTGCCAAAGAAGTTTCACTTCTGACACGTGTATTCGGCACACATTCTCTTTTTTTTAGAATTCCTAATAAAATATCCTAAATTTGTGTATATTCGTTCCAGATACGGCTTCTTCGCGGCGGCCAGCTTCATGGCGTACCAGCAGTGCCGGTTCAACTTCGGCAAGGACCCGTTCCGGTACCCGCCGGTCGATCGGCTCTTCGCCACTTTCAATGATTTCGGCATCCTCACTGAGGAACAGAAGATGGTAATAATTATATTAAGGACGCTGTCACCGATCTGCGTTACTCAAATTTAGGTATCTAACGTCGTAACTTTGTTCGCGGCAACATCACGCTCACGTAAACATAGCGCATTCCATTTTATAGGTCATCTTAATACTTGATATTATTTTTAATTTTTAAATTTTATTGAAATTGATTCCAGAACATTATTACGAACTTTAAAAATTCATTTTCTTACTTTTATTAGTAGGTAAAATTCTGATAAGTATGTTAGTTAGTAACTAACTTAAAAAAGTGTGAGTGTTTTACAAAACCTCTAGGAATTATATGCAATATCTAAGCTTTGAAATGTTTAAAATACTTTTTTAAGAATTATCATACATATTATGTTACCGGCAATGTATTAAATCCGGCATTATTCTTAGAAAAATATGTATGTTATTCCGAGATACGGTCGAAATTAAATAAATTAGATTCATCACATTACCTAGGAAATCTGAACTTTTCTTAAGGAGCAAACACATTTGCAAATGTGGGTGGTTTTTGGGGAAGCTATTACCCATATGAGGTCAAAACTAAAATCCAAGATGGCGCCGACGAAAATTTTACATCTTTTCGTCATGGGTGTCATTTTCATGGTTTTTGGGGTAGCTATTAACCAATATGAGGTCAAAACTAAAATCCAAGATGGCGCCGACGAAAGTTTTACATCTTTTCGTCATGGGTGTCATTTTCATGGTTTTTGGGGTAGCTATTAACCAATATGAGGTCAAAACTAAAATCCAAGACGGCGCCGACGTAAATTTTACATCTTTTCGTCATGGGTATCATTTTCATCGTTTTTGGGGTAGCTATTAACCAATATGAGGTAAAAACTAAAATCCAAGATGGCGCCGACGAAAATGTTACATCTTTTCGTCATGGGTGTCATTTTCATGGTTTTTGGGGTAGCTATTAACCAATATAAGGTCAAAACTAAAATTTAAAATGGCGCCGCCAAAAATTTTACATCTTTTCGTCATAGGTGTCATTTTCATGGTTTTTGGGGTAGCTATTAACCAATATGAGGTCAAAACTAAAATCCAAGATGGCGCCAACGATGGTTCCTAAACATGTATTTCAATGCACTTTAAAATTATTTTTAAGACTCTCCCGTAGTATATAAGAATTCGACTATACAGGGTGTCCCAATATCGGTATACTAAGTGCTAAGGGACTTGTAATTTTGCATACACTGATCACGTAAAAAATACTTAAACAACAAAATTACTTTAAAAAAATTTTGCTAAATTTTTCCTGAAATTTAGGTTTGTTTTCTTCTCTAACTTCGTGCAGCCGGCATATACCGCTTCGCTAATGTGAGTATTTTGTCTATGAAAACATTATCTTAAACGATAGCTCACGGGTAACAAAGTTTGGCAGGTTGCTTTTTAGGGGTATACACAAAGAGTTTTAAGAATTCACCTATTTGAAAAAAAAATACATCTGGCATTTTATAAGTCTTAAAAATAATTTTAAAGAGCATTGAAATACATGTTTAGGAACAATCGTTGGCGCCATCTTGGATTTTAGTTTTGACCTCATATTGGTTAATAGCTACCCCAAAGACCATGAAAATGCCACCCATGATGAAAAGATGTCAAATTTTCGTTTGCGCCATCTTGGATTTTAGTTTTGACCTCATATTGGTTAATAGCTACCCCAAAAACCATGAAAATGACACCCATGACGAAAAGATGTCAAATTTTCGTTGGCGCCATCTTGGATTTTAGTTTTGACCTCATATTGGTTAATAGCTACCCCAAAAACCATGAAAATGACACCCATGACGAAAATATGTCAAATTTTCGTCGGCGCCATCTTGGATTTTAGTTTTGACCTCATATTGGTTAATAGCTACCCCAAAAACCATGAAAATGACACCCATGACGAAAAGATGTAAAATTTTTGTCGGCGCCATCTTGGATTTCAGTTTTGACCTCATTTTCGTTAATAGCTACCCCAAAAACCATGAAAATGACACCCATGACGAAAAGATGTAAAATTTTCGTCGGCGCCATCTTGGATTTCAGTTTTGACCTCATTTTCGTTAATAGCTACCCCAAAAACCATGAAAATGACACCCATGACGAAAAGATGTAAAATTTTCGTCAGCGCCATCTTGGATTTCAGTTTTGACCTCATTTTCGTTAATAGCTACCCCAAAAACCATGAAAATGACACCCATGACGAAAAGATGTAAAATTTTCGTCGGCGCCATTTTGGATTTAAGTTTTGTCAAATTGCTTTACCCCCCACCAATCCCTTCAACAACCCATAAAAAAGAGGATCTCAGGCAAGGTAATTTTTAAAACATAATTTTAAATTACAAATAATTGGAATATGAAACTTATACAGTTTACTCCTAAAAAGTATCAAATATTTCAAATCACGAAAAAGACAGTGCACGCACAATAATCTTTTTTATTTCGTTTTTATTTTTGGCACGAGGAGCGATACACCCGTCCTTCCAAGAGCGCTTCTGAGCGCGGTCTGACGAACCGCGAGAACAAAATGTATGAAGAAATCGACAAGTATTTTTAATTTAGCTCATTATTGAAATAAAATTTTGATTTAGATTCATAAAAATTACACCATATATAAAGGACTATATATCCCTCAATAATTTATAGGTAAGAAGATAGATTAGGCTTTAAATTTTCTTAAAATGGTACCGGTTTAGACCCCATTTTTTTGCATTTTATGCGATTATTGTGCTGGGAAAATCGTATTTCAGCGACAATTTTGTATGACGTCGTACCATTTTTATAAGATGAACGTAGAGCTGAATATATTATCTTTAAATTAAGATATTACTATGTTCTCACGTGTAATTGCTTTAAGTTAAAATGGTACCGAAAAACAGCGTGTTTTTGTAAAAATACGTTATAGCGTCCTTAATGTGCTTGCTTAAGACGTCTTCAAGCATTTATAGTAATAGTAGGTTCCAAAATATGTATTTTGTTGCCGTACTATATCTCCACCATTTTAATTCTGTACAAATATAATATTTCACTTATGTGTAATGTTACTAATATTATGTCTTATCATGATCTAGTTTCAATATTTGAAAACAATGTAGGATCTAGAATTTTTTCTTGATATCTCCAAGAAAGAGCAGATAACTAAATGAGAGAAAAAATTAGCAAAATCTAAAATTATATCAAGAAAAGAACATTATTAATGCAAAACTAGAAAATAAGTACTCCAAAAATATAATGCTTGTCAGAGGTCAGAAGAAAAAAGAAATAATGATTAACAATAAAGACTTGTACACACTCAAGAATAATCCCAAAGAGATGTATAAGAGATATATATTAATAGCTTCACTATAAGGAAAGACCTTTATGAATCCATACAAAATTATAACACGATAAACTTTTTATCAAGAGGAAAATCAAAGCCAGGGTAAAAGGAAAAGCCGAAATCTATATACTTATATAATTTTTAACTTTGAAACAATTGAGCAAACAGGAAAGAAAATTCGATATAATCCACGTGTTTGATTTGATGAAGCCTTGACAACAATGAATAATATTAATTAGGCTAACGTCATTAGCGACCAGAAAGAAAATCTTTAGTTAGAGTAACACTAGAACATACTGCAGACTGGTCATCAAATACAAAGAACAACAAAGTATTAAACAGGAAGATATATTTTCAACAGAAAGATATTTGGAACTAACCTTATTCCACTTGAAAATATACTTGTCACACTTGAAAATATATAATGTGACATATACATATAGGTATGTGCGATGTAGGATTCTAAATAAGGAAAACATTCTTCAAAAGCTCGGTATAAATAGACCTTTTTTAGGGTTCCGTAGTCCGACAAGGAACCCTTATAAGATCGTTCAGTCCGTCCTTCCTAGTCTGTCACAGCACAATATCTTCTATGTTTATGTATCGATTTGCATGAAACTTGGTTCAAGCTGTTCAAGAAGTTCATTTGCGAGATATAGCCCGCCAAACTCGTTAACACGGTGTCCCCCCCCCCTGTAATTTCTAAAGTCTTGGGCCTATAAACTTCAAATCACTCACGTAAATAAAGTGGCGCGGAAACTCGAAAATATAGACTTTTTATCCCAAAGAACTGCAAACTATAAAGTATTTTAAAATACTGTTAGGACTGAATGTAGCTTAATAAATTTTAAATAATATCCAGAGAAGGATGAATAAATCGTTTAAATAGGTATACACACATTTTACTTAGAAATAGAAAGAAACTCACGCGGCCTACGATTGAGATGCGCGGTGCGGTGCGGTGCGGAGGGGCGCAGACGCTTGAGAGTAGAAGAGCTACCACGCCAGCTTGAGGGTGCTACCACGATCGCATAAAGTAGGACCTAATCTGCATGTAAAGTGTCGATCCTCTGGGTCTGGGTTTGGGAGGTCAGATGCAGAGGCGGCTCGCCCTAAGGAGCGCTGGTGCAGTGAACTCCCATATAAATAATTATAATAAAATCATACTCCTTAATTTCATTATTAATATTAATTATTACTATTTAAAATCAATCGTAATCGTAAAAAACTACTGGCAATACCAATGAATATATTCATCATTCCATCATTCCATACACCTGTAGGTATAATACTGTATTATAAAACGCGCGTAGCGGAGCGCTCACGATTGCGCTCCAATGAAAAAATATTTAGTACATTTTCTAATACGAAATCCAATAGGAGTGAAAGAGATAGTTTTGTCAGAGTCCTGCGCGTGAAACAGAAGATTTTCTATGAAAAAATAGCAAAATTCGGAGCGGCGCTCCCGCAAACGTTGCCGGTTCGTTTTTACCGCGCGCCCTGGCGCCCGTACACAAGACAGCAATTGCGCGCGACGTTGCCACTTGCCACTCCTATATAAACAAACACTCTAGTCAACTTGCACGCGCGCGAATGTATATTCGGGAATTTTCTAATTAAAATCATAAGATACGTGTTGACTGTTGAAATAGCCTGTAGTTATCAGTATTACTTGTGAGTGTTAAAATGGACAATTATAATGTGGCGTTCATTAAAAAGTGTGTTAAAACGTTACAAATTCGGCTTGAATTGAAAGCTAAGGGACCGCCACGGCCTGAACTTGACCTTACGCAAAAATGTACGACAAAAACGAAAACATAATACGCGTGTGTTTAAATCCGAACAATATTATGTGAAAACACCGTGGTGGTGTGGTTGTGACTTGTGATGAAAGCAACAAACTATTTTGTTTTCCGTGTCTTTTATTTGAAGCGGGCACGGCCGGCGGAGGTGACTGGTGAGAATGATTGTAAATTTTACTGCTTTACACCATGTATTTTCAGTGTTTTATTTCAAGTGAACACCCATAAAATTTTGTCACGAGCCGCCTCTGGTCAGATGGCAGTCACATCCGCATGGCATGGCATCCTAGGGGTTTTGACCCCTAGATTAGGTATCTAGCCGACCCTAGCCATTGATGATGATGACGCAAAAATCTGGGATGACTTCCAATGGATCCAGTAATGAAAAACTAAAACTCTGTGCATCTTGTGGAATGAGATGTAATATGGACTGAATGTCGCTTGAAGGTGAAGAAAGCTTCTCCAGAGGCATCGACGTATTAGGTTCTTCGTTATCTTCTGTAATAAAAAGAAAAAAGTTTTAAATCAAAACAATAAAGCCGCGTAGCTTTTGTACGTAGGTATATGGCGACAGCAAAATATTATTAGTTCTTATAAAGCCGTGTCCCTACTAGACGACTAAGTATGTTGTAGATACATGCACCATGTACAAAAAACTGGCTAAGTGCGAGTCGGACTCGCTCAACGAAGAGTTCCGTACCATTATCTATAAAAACGGCAAGAAAATCACGGTTTATTGTAGTGGAGCCTCTTAAATATTTATTTTATTCTGTTTTTTTATTATTTTTTGTTACAGCGGCATCAGAAATACATCATCTATGAAAATTTCGACTGTCTATCACGGTTCATGAGACAGAGGGACAGACAGACAGACGGACAGCGGAGTCTTAGTAATAGGGTCTCGTTTTACCCTTTGGGTACGGAACCCTAAAAATCATACGCAACAGTGACCAAACCTAGCAAAAAATTAAATAAACTTGTTAAAATTTTTAATTTCGTAGGCTAGGGCCTTGTTCCGGTCAAAACAGTGGCTGCGCGAGTTTTAAAATCAAACAAATAATTATATGCGCTGAATGTACTGTACTGAATCTGAATCTAAACGTATTTTACCAAAATAGTAGGTAGGTACCTAGATCATCGACAGTTGTGTATAAAACAGGGTTTAGTAGTTTCATCTCACAATGACAGATGAATCGTAACAAAATGACTCTTAATTCGACTCGCCTTCGTGAACAACAACAGTGTCGTTAAAATACGTAAATCCACAGAGGATTCCTCTTGTACTTACTTAAGAACTATCTTTATAAAATCACTCCACAATCGGGAATGAATCAAAAGTGGATAAAGCGTACCTGCATCTCAGATTCAATAATTAGTACTTAAATGCATTAAATAAAACTACTTAGCCGTTGTATCTTCATTATTATCTTCGGTGTTCGTCTCCAATGCTTTTCTTACCAATTGCTTGCTTATTTATTTATTACTAAACATTTTCACATTTAATTTTAAAGGTAACTAACAAAAAGAATAGAACTTACCTACTTCGCGGAGAAAAAAAACGGCCGTCACGTATTCGAACTACTTCGCTGAATGTCACCTATATTGACAGATGTTCGACGTTTTACTTTGAAAATTGGAGTTTTGCACTCTGAGCTATTTAAGTTATGAAATACAGGTAAATTAGCTTGGAGAAATTTTTGCGTTTGTAGTAGTGTATGGTCAGCAAATAAAATAAAACAACATTTTATTTTTAGTTTTTATTTTATATATATATATATGGGTGATTATACAAAAATGGGGTAACTTTTGAGGATATTTTGTTTACTATATTTTTTATATCAGATTGTTACAAATTTGGGTGTATATGATAGCTAATCTAATGAATATATTGTACCAAATCGGGCCAGTCACTTTTTTAAGTAGATTGTGAGATATTTTAAATTTTCTGGATTTGGCCTCCAGGGGACTGACGAGGCTAACATGGTACTGATTAAAAACACAATTTAGTAATATTCTTAAAGAAATTCAATGAAAATTACTACAAATCTCTCAGTTTTAATAATGGCACATGTCTTTTAAGTATTAAAATCACTTAGTTACGTTTAAAAATGATAATTAATAATATGTGATACTGGGAAAAAACAATGTCTCAATTTTCAAAACAGCCTTCTGACATTTAACGCAACGTGAATATTCTTACTCTCTTACTTAACTTTTACTACTTTGACTTAGTTTTACTTAATATTTCAAGTAATTCACAAACAATAGAAACAAAAAAACGGCCAAGTGCGAGTTGGACTCCTAACAAACCTATTTTTTATTATGTTTGTAACTTAAAATATACACTTTTAGCAATTTACCTTTATATGTGTTATAAGACGTTGCTATTTACCAAGTAGACTATATAGTTTATAGTAGACTGTATACACGGCAAGCATCCTGTGTGTTTTTTATTCCCTTGCGAATATTGAATTTTGCGGAAATTTGCAGTATTAACGGATATCGGATATAGGTATCTTTTGATTGCGTTGCGTTATAAGTTTGATTTTTTTACAGCCCCAAGGGTTCTTAATCTTGCGTATCCAATATAAATTTCAGATTGATACCTCCACGCGTTCCAAAAAAAACGTCTTAACAGACAAACGGACAACAAAGTGATACTATAAGGGTTCTGTTTTTTCCTTTTGAGGTTCGGAGCCCTAAAAATCTAACAATATTTATGTTAAAAGTACTAATTATAATAAAATTAAAAACCAAAGGCTCCAATGAAAGTCTCATCTGAGTTTTCATAAGTGCCCCTTGACATTTTTATAATGTTGTTAAGCATATTAATTAACTTTTATGTTATTTTGAGGTAATTTTACTTCACAGTATTATACGTATACGTATTTATCTGATAAATATAAAAAGCTATGCCCTGAAAGCTTCAAAATCAATAATTAAAATAAAATAAGATCTTTTTAATAAAATTATTAGTAGTTTGTTTCAATAGCTCTTTTCTTTGCTACTCTTTTTTAAATGTTTCTTCCCTAGTCAAATTGAGTTTCTTTTAGCGTGGCGCATGATGTTTTAAACTGAAATATAAAATAGAAATGCTTATACCAATAGCAATCAAGAGAAAAGTTCTCAAAAACGAAAGAATCATCAGTACTATGGGGTCGCGTCAGTCCTCTGGCGCGATATCTGACAAAGGACTGATGCCAGCGGATTGATGAAAAGGGACTTAATATGAGGTTATAATCACAAATTATGTTTTTTTGCCTAATTTCTAATATCAATAAACTATATTTTTACAAATCATAGTTAACCATTTGTAAATGAAAATAAAAATCAGATTAACAATAAAATAACGACTCACCATAGGACTGAAATTTTGACTGGCGCAGCACGAGTTTAGAGGACAAACACAACCCATGCGCTGATACAGTTATGACGGCCGTCAAAATATGCGGTGCACAAGTTACTTCATTACCAACATTAATACTTAGACAGGGATTTGACCTTGACTTGGTGATATTTAGCGAGAATTTCAAATTTAAAAAACACACAACGGACTGACTAGTGAAAACGATGACAAAGTTTAATTTTATTTTTTAAATAAAATGGAAAACATTGCGTTATGAAAGTTGTAGTATATAATACTATGTACATCAAAGATTGTAGTGAATTAGTAAGTTTTCTTAAATCGATGATAATGTTTAAACGATAGTCACTTGATTGTTGGTTTTCGGAGTTGTGACATGCCAAAGTACTGACGTTTGAAGTATTAATTTATTTTTTTTATTCATTTGTATTTTAAATAAAGAAGTGAAATTGAGTGACCAAATAAAGGACGCTTCATTGTTTTAAAATAGATTGTTATTTGAATAAAATATAATAAGACTTTGTTTAAATTGGCTGATGACATCGAGTTACCCCATTTTTGTATAATCACCCATATATATTATATAAATATGGGATTTTAAATTAAACTATATGTGTTTCTCCTCTGAAAAAGATGAGACTTTAATTTAATATTTACACATTTAACATACGTATAACTTTTACAAAATGAACATGATTTTACAAAATGACAATGTTACTAAAATGAAAAATTTACTAACCTGAAAAAGAAACGACATTTAAAGTTTAATTCTTTAGTTTGAGAAGTCAAAGGCTTGCCTCGACCATGTTTTAACACTGGAGCCATTTTGAATTAACAATACAAAGTTACAACACTTACACACAAATTAAACACTTCAACAAATATTATAACAATAATAACAACAATCAACAAATACAAAAGGAGATTGCCCAAGTGACTATGGCACTTGGTATCGCAATCAAACTTATTGTGTCAAGATGAAATATAGCTCAATTTAAAGCTTGATGTTAGTACTTTTAGAAACGATTAAAGTTTTTATATAAATAAGCCGCAGTTCGCGACAATAAAAATAAAACAATAGTTTTATTCAACACTTCAAAAAAATACTTTATCGAGTTTAAACTAACGATGAACGTTAAGTTTTACATTTATTACACAGGTAATATTTTAATTTACAAGACAAATGTGAAAAGTAAATCGTAATAAACATTACCTATTTCAAAATAAATTACGTCGAACATTGCGTCGAACCTTAGCGTCGAACACATTCATTCAAGATTCATTTCAAATAGAAACTATGACATATGACGCAGGACGCTTGCAAGAGAGATAGATATATGTGTCAAAACAAAAACTTTTACTTTTATTTCTATTTATTTGGTATAATTACGACTTAATAGTGATAAATATGATCATTATAAATACAAATAGGAATTAACAATATCACGAACACGTGACACAATTAGTATTTTACCGATTCCATACGTGGTCATACATGTTTCAAAACACAAACTTTTAATATTATTTCAATTTATCCGGTATAATTAAGACTTAATAGTGATACATATGATCATTATAAATACAAATAGGAATTAACAATATCACGAATACGTGGCACAACTCAAATTTTACCGATACCACCCGTGGTCATTCTCCTTTTTTTACCGATACCACCCGTGGTCATTCTCCTTTATCAATTAAACTACGTACATAATAATTATAATTTTTGAATGAAATGTGTGCTTTATGTTCTAACGGTACCAAACAACTGCATTTGGCACCTGCGGACAGCGTAAACTGGTTTATTCTGGTTTTGTGCGTGTTTCCACTTTCCACTATCAAGTGACGATTTATTTATTTGTTTTGTTTCGTAATTATTATGGTCAAATATTAATTATGAAACAAATTATAATGGACACGATATTTTATTGTTTCACGGTAGTCGCCTTGTCGTTTGCTCAAGGACGTGAAATTGAATGATATATTTTTTTTATAAAGTCAAAACCATTTTCTTTCAAATTAAAAGTTGTTTTTATTGAAAACAAAAGTGTTGCTAGGAATAAGTATAAAATTAAATAGTAATGTTAGGATATCGAAAAATTTTTGTATAGGCCAGAACGATATAGTGGAAACGCGCTCCAAGATCTGAGTAATATACACACCACTACATATGCAAAAATTTCTCCAAGCTAATTTACCTGTACGTTGTTTAAAGATGAGAAAATTATAGAATTGTTTAAAATTATGGACGGTTTTCTTTGTCTATATAAAGAGTCAAACGGGGTCATCATATTGGTTTATACGCGAAAAACTAGTGTTTGTTTTGGTGGAGATAAAACTTATGCAAATGAAAATATTTTTTAGTCGATTTACAATATTTTATTACAATGACTATTAGGCGACTATATTAGGCGACTTTTATCCGTTTTGACCGAGTTAACTTGTTGTAGGTGAAGCCAAAGCGCCTGTACTTACAGCAAATGCGCACTTCGAGCGTGAAGGAGGACTCGTGCACGCTCTGCTATGATGCTACAGCTTGCTGCATCCTTTATCCGTGCGGACATAGGTATGTAGTTTTATACTAGCTTATGTTACTTTGGGTGTTCCATGTTTTTTTAGATTTTATTATCTGTTTCTATAGAATTATAGTCAGTGTAATTTGCTTACTCTTCGGTGTAATTTTTAAAGACAAAACTGAGTGAAATCAAATTGAGTCCATAAAGTATTATGTCAACACTTTTTGTTATTTACTTATTGCTAATTGCTATTGAACTTTTGTATCGGTAAGGCACAGGCCCCTGAAACACAGCGAAAGCTATGTTAGGAGTCTGGGGTCCATTTTATATTGTATAACATACATTAGTTCAATAAATCCCACTTACTTACTTACTTACTATCTGGCGCAGTGATCCCAAAGTGGGTCTTGGCCTCCGACAACAAAAGACGCCACTTGTCCCGGCACAGTGCGATGTTCAATAAATCCCACTATGTAACTAATATTATAAATGCGAAAGTTTGTGAGGATGTGTATGTGTGTGTTTGTTACTCTTTCACGCAAATGCTACTGAACCGATTACAATGAAATTTAGCACACATATAGAGGGTAACTTGGATTAACACATATGATAGGTTTTATCCCGGAAATCCAACGGGAACGGGAACTATTCGGGTTTTTCTTTGAAAACGCGGGCGGAAAGCTAGCGATTTTTATTTGTATTATTTCCTGTGTGCAGGGGCTTCTGCTCGGTGTGCACGTCGCTGCTGCGCGAGTGCCCGATGTGCCGCGGCTCGATCCTGAACGTGCGCCGCGAGCTCATCTGACAGGGAGACGACTACGCGCCAACCTACTACATCGACCTGCACGAGCTGGACGCGATTCAGGAGTTGGACGAGGACGCGCCGGACCAGCTGTCCAGCGAGTCCAACGAGTTGGACGAGGACGCGCCCCACCAGCTGTCCAGCGAGTCCAACACCAGCCAGGACTACCAGCGCGTGCTCTCCGCCTCCCCCCACTCCTCCGACCGCTCCTCGCTCGTCTCCGTGTCGCCCATCGACTCCAATGATGAGGACGACTTCTTTGATTAAGTTCAACGGATAGAAGGGAAGGAGTGCAGCTGTGTATTTGTTTTTTTTTTTTTTATTATGATTTTAAGTTACGACGATTAAGTTCAAATGTTAGAAGGGAAGGAGTGGTGCAGCTGTCTAATTTTTTGATCATAATATGTGTCTATAGTGCCAACATCAGCTGCCGATTTATTTCCCTTTATGATACCGAGTCTGACGGCGCAATGTAACAACGACGGCCGAGACGTACGCAATATACTCATTGACGAAATTCGAATTTCAGGTTTGCACAGAGACGTTGGGCGAGTATAATACTCATTTTCAAGATTCGAATTTCGGAATTGACGCAATTTGCACAAAATACCATAGACATGGACGAGTCTTAATTGGTCTACTTTAGAGGGGCGTATCTCATTTCTAAAGCCTGTAGAGTGTAGTAGTAGTGATGGCCTTGAAAATGGGATACTATACCATCGGCCCCTCTGAACTAAAAAGATCACTTGATCCATACATAATTAGCGTAATTTATTAAATTCCTTTTGATGATATTATATGTGTTGTAGTGAATGTCTCAACTCAATGGACAATACGTAATTGTGTAGCGTGTTATTATATTTCTTATTCTATCGCTTCGTTATTTGTGTGGAAAACAGTAAATGGCAAATTTTGTGGTAAACAGATTCAAAACAGACTTTAGTCCATTTTGGTTTATGTTATTTTTTGCATATTATATTAATTGCTGTTATAACACGAGCTTCGCTTAAATTGTTAAGAAAACTTAGGAATTCCTCATTTGCAACGATATTTTCATACGTATATATTTATTGTTACATATCCTGTATACTCTATGTGTTACGTGTAATTACAGTAATTTACAATAATTATCTTAATGTTGTAATATTAAAGTATAGATAGACGATAAACTCTTAAGCGGTCGTTAATTTAAATTATTGTTTTATTTATGTCACAAAGACAGCTTTAACTATTCTAAGCATTTTTTTAAGGTCTTTTTGATTAGTTGTATTTGTTAACATTTCTGTCTTACAGGCGATTCTTTATTATTTTTTTGTAAAGAATCTATCATTTATTTTTGTGATCACTACAATGTCTAGATATTATGATATAGATATATGACAGTATTAACATAGTTGTATGTTCGTAACAAATATATTTGAATGTCACGTTTTGATGTCTAATTGATTATTATCGGTGTATAATATTACATTTAGATCGTTTTATTATATTTGTGGTCGGTTTGAATATCCAATCGATCTAAAATTGGTCGTTTGCTTTCGTTGAGAAACGCCGAACTAGCTCGGACACTTGGAATAATTTCTGAACGATTGGAAATTGAAACCAGGCATTAGTCAATGGAGTTAAATATAAGATGTCTATTGTCTACTTAAATGTTTAAATTAGTAAAAATAACGTAGTAAAATTCCGTTTTATTGTTAAATGACATTATTGTATTACTGATTCTATAGCATGTTTTGAATTCCATTTTTTATCACGTGTTTCGACTGAGATTTAGTCCCGATTCAGGTGTGAGGAAAAGCTTTATTGTGAAGGTTTATAGAAACTTGAAAAATATATGATTAGTTGTTGATATGATAAATATATAATTGGCTAGGTTCAATAATATGAAATTATTAAAATTTCAACAGTTACTTGACTTGATTCTGGCTAAAGAATTCGTAATGCCTAAACGAATATTATTTGTTTTAAATAATAGTTTATATGTTTAGGTCCCTCTTTTTCAGACGGCCAAATTGTATTATTATTTGGGTACGAAATGGCAACTAAATTAAATCAGTTTTTGCATACGCAAACTAGCTCGGAACTAGCGCAAAAGTATCAAATCAAATTAAACTGACCTCGTGTGTATCTAGTAGGATGAGATGTATGTTTGTAACAATCACGCTAAAATTTCTAAACCGGTATTTTCGACATTAGAAAGGGAGTAAGTTTATGTTATGTAAAGGACAAAGGCTACGTTTTAGCAACGAGGGTAACGGATGGAAAGGGTCACATTTAAAAAAGCGAACATTCAAAAAACACGCACGAATAATAAGTATCCATTTTTTTATTTAATATAATCAACTCAGAAGACTGTTAGAATACCCCTACTATTATTTTTTTAACGTACAATAAACCTGTATTTCACTTTTGTAATATAAAATTGTTATTTTTGTCTTTATTAGTAAGACTTCGAAAACGACTGAATGGAATCTATTATATATACTTCCTTGATACTTGCTTTACTTAATATATTTTTAGCGTAGCTTTTTTTAATATCTCTATACGGAAATGTAAATGATGGTGCACGAACTACTTTAAGTTGTATATTGTATCACGGGAGAGTGTAAATATATTGTAGAATCGGGCAAATGTCGGATAAGTATAAAGTATACTTACGTTACGTTCTATTGGAATTTGGGAACACCTCTTACTGGCTTTATTTCTTAAATTATACGTAATGATCTTAGGTAAAAAAGGTCTTTTTTTGAAAAATTGCTAGTCATTTAAGTTTAGGAAGTTACAGTAGATTTATTTTTTATATTATTTTATATTAAACATCGCTCTTCATCTCTGAATTCATTAATTTTCTAATGTTAATTTTTCAATAGACCTAAATCAAAATTCTTATATAATAATGTTAAATCTATATGTGTATATGTGTATTACTGTTGTGTATTTAAATAATTGGTGTAAATAATGGAAAATTTATTATCTGTAGTGACTTATGTGTTAGTCTCAATTTATATTCTATAGTTTGAAAAAATTTAAGTATTCTCCTTTCATTTAGCTTAAATATATTATTGTATCGCTTATTTAGCATCGAATGTCAATATTGTAACTACCTACGTAGGTATAATATTCATCTATCCGTTTTTTTTAACGCAAATTTATTTGACATTATCATATTATGAAGTTAACGGCAAAATTAATTTATCTATAAATAATACGTAATATCACAAAATAAAATCAAAATTATTAAAGTTATTAATACTACGCAAAATTCTGTTTTATACAAAAACAAATACAATAAATTACCTCAGTCTACAATTTACATAATGAATATAGAATTCTATATATCGACTATCGAGTCGTATTTGGATCGGTTTATTAGCGACTGATTCACTTGCGTATGAAAATAGGCTAATTTCCTGACAATATACTCTTTTCTGTAAAACGTCCTTGCCGCCACTCGTGTGATTGGCCGGTAAAAAATCGATCCTATCGCACCCAGCCTAAACAATATTACGTCTAATTATATTTCTATGGGAAAGCATGACGTCTTTACAGATGTATTTTTGTAAAAGATAATGCAAACACATCTAAAGTATAAATGTGAGCATTTGTATTTTCTGACATTTGTTAGGAGCATTTATTTTTTTCACAGTATTTTACTATAAAGTAGCATAGACAAGAGAGGTTGGAGGTAGTGACTAGTTCTAGTTACTGTAAAGCATATTTCATAACTCAACTTGTAAATGTGTAAAGCACTTCGGTATGAATAAAAATCTCTATTCTAATATTTAGGATACCGAAACGGAGTCTGTCCAATCCAGAGTTTTATCATAATGGCTGATATTTTTGCAACGATTTTCTCTTATGATGATTAATTTGCAATTTATTACAGGTCTTCAGTTAGATATAATAATTTGGTGTATTATTATTGAATTGCGCTCGATTTATTTGATTATTTACGAATTTAATGTGAATTAATATGTATTACATGTTACAAATATTTTGTCTAAATGTAAAAATATATTTAAGGAATCACTGTAATTGTTGTTGGAGTCACAATAAAAGAATTATAAAAAAATAATTTTTGTTTTTTTTAATTCAAATGAGTATCCACCTAACAAGAAACAAATAAACAATATTTCACGATAGTTATTATTATCGCCGTCTCATTCATCGTTCTTTTACTTCGTATGCTCAAACGACATGTCCAAAAATGTATGAACCAAAAACGCAGAATCGACAGGAATGAAATGTGTACCAATGGATTGATATTGAAGTATAATATAATGTTTCCAACTCTGAAATCGTTGTAGTATAGGAGCTAGTATCAAAATAAAATAAGTAAGAAATTCGTTTAAAAAAATAACATAAATAATTTTACGTTATGTTGTGGCTTAATATGACGTTGTTATAATGTATCACTTGTGTTGAAACAAAATTTTATCATATTTTACAAGCAACGAAACAAAAACGTCAAACTACAACATAACAAAAACTCTCGATTTTGTAGTTTTTTCTTTTAGCTCATATATACTGCGATTGTTATAGTACTACATGTATTATTGGTAGTTCTATGGCTAAGGATTGAAAATAATAAAAAACTGTATAGTATAGGAGCTAAGAGTCAAAAAAGCAAAGAAAAAAAATCGTTTGAAAGTAATAAAAACACGTTACATTGTGGATTAGAATATTATTTATTTTTATAATTACCTATAATAACAACTACATTCGAATCTACAACAACTCGTGTTACACATGAATGTAGCAAAAGCAATTAATTAATTAAAAATTAAAATTATAATAAGTACGATAATCTCATCCACAACATGATCATTTTCAAACGATTTTTATTCAGTTTTATTGGATCTTAACTCCTATATTATACCTATTATTATTTTTTATTTCTAACCCTTAGCCACAGAATTCGGTAGCAAAAATACATACAGTACTATAGCAATTGTAGTATCTTGAGCCAAAAGAAAAAACCTACAAAAACGGAGTCTATGTTATGTTGTGATTGAACATGATGTTATTATGTTGCTGTTGCTTTTAAAATGTGTTGATGATAATTATCATGTATAACACAAGTGATACAACATTATTACAACGTCATATTAAGCTACAACATGACGTAAACTTATTTTTTAATTTCTATAAACGAATTTCTTATTATTTATTTTATTTTGCTCCTAGCTCCTATACTATAACGATTTTGGGGTTACCACTTACCGCTTTAGCTACATTATATTATATTTAATTATCAATCCATTGGTCCACATCCACATTCCATTCCTGTCGATTCTGGGTCGTTTTTGGACATCTCCTGTGATGAGTTTTTGCTATAATCCTAGGACTCTACATTAAGCATTCGTTCATTTATGTTATTTTTCATACAATGACGTAATAATTTTTAGAGGTACGTATCAATTTAATTAGATATCTAACTAGTGTAGTAAACTACACCATGCTATCGATTTGGTGGATGTAACTTTGTAAGTATATATTTACCCACATGGACTATAAAGTTGGATGTGAAATGAATTACGCTTATTCATACTCAACCATTTATTTATTGTCTATTAGACTTCAAGAAGCACTTTTTTTTATTTATTTATTTCTTTGAATCGTCATAACATAATTTTACCATATAAGTACCACAGGTTCGGAAAGCAGTTGTTTTGTTACAAGAAAGCTGAATTCCATCTTCTGAAGGATTATTTATCTCTTAAAATATAAATTTAAACGCTAAGGGCGTGTATTGTGTGGGTTGAAGGCATTTATGATTTAACGAGTTCATCAATTGCGTTTTACATAATTTTCATAAGAAATATAACTCAATAATCAGCTATCTTGTCCTTAACTAGATATTATTGTCGGAAAGATATGGATATTCTAGAATAGTAACCAGATATTTTTTGTATTCCTACTGCGCTTGATCTCTTTATATTAACTAGGAATAATATAATAAAAGTACAGTAGCTTTTGAAAGAAGGTTTCAAATTACAGACCTACTGAGAAGTTTAAAATTGGACATTAATCTGCATTGATAGCAGTTTCCCTTCATTAATTAGGCCAGCTTCAAAAAAAGCATTTGGCTATACACACTGCTTCAAGGTGCTTAAATATCGATTTTGGCATAATTTGTTAAATTTGGGTGTTGTTTGGCATTAGCTACCCACGATACCATTTTAATGATCATGTTAAAAATGAACCCGACTTTTTCTTTTAAAGCAATATTTATAAAATATACTTCGATTTTTCCTTTGATAGATACAGACTTAGGAATCATAAAGCTTCGTAATCCTCTTACGATCGAGATGTCTGCTGTTATGCTTTTCTTACGTTAGATTATGAAAAAACATTATTATGGAGCTTCATTCTGTTTGTATAAACATTGAATAAATAGTATAATTTTTTTCTTATTAAGAGCTAGCGCGCACGAGCAACTTTGTCTCCGCAACTATTTTGTCTCTCCCATCAATTGTATGGGGAGTTGCGTCGCTACGTGCGCGCACTTTCATACTAGCCCATGGGTGGAGAGACAAAATAGTTGCGGAGACAAA
>CAJQZM010036193.1:0-17996 GCA_907164665.1 Colias nastes
CAGCCCGCCGCCCGCTCCGCCCGCGCCCGCGCTGCGCAAGCGCACGCCGTCCGGCCGCTTCATGGACACGCTCAACCCGCTGCTGTCCTTCTCCAGCGACGACATCGCGGACATGGACCGGGAGGTAGTTTATACATAACTAGCTGCGCCCCGCGGTTTCACTCGCGTGGATCCGTTCCTGTTGGTCTCAGTCCGGCCGTACGCGGACTGCACGAGCAGTTAACGACTGAACGACGTACACGGCTCGAGCGGTCGGTCGTTGACTGCTAGCTATCGCTGCAAAGCAGCTAGATCAAAATAAGATTCATTCGTTTTTCACTGCTTTCACATAAAATTTAATGTCTCAAAATATTTGAGTTCATATCCATGCCAAGATTGATGCCTTCTTAATTTGTATAAAAATATACATAAAAACTGTTTACTTTTAGGTGGAGGATATCTTTAATGAATCAGACGAAAGTTCATCAGATGATGAGAAGAAGCCACAGGATGAAGATGATGATGAAGAGAATCTTTCAGAGGATAGATTACTAGCACTTGAAACTGCTAATAACTCTCAAGAAAGGTATAAGATATTATGAACACTCACATTTCTGTGTTGTTTTAAATTATTTCTAAAATATGAAAACAAAATTAATTTTAAAAGCTGATCAACTATTTTTCGCACTGTATGTTTTAAGATTGTGTGATAATTTTTTTTTAATTGTTTTGATTCGTTTGCAGGTTGCAAGAGAAAGACGAAGATAACTCTAGTGATTCAGATACAGGTATGCATTGCTAACACATATTATGAATCATAGCAAAAATATTTTTTCTACTTTACAACAATTCTTTAAGACATAAGTTTTAAACACAAAAAATACATTTTTTTACTTAGCCTCTGTAGAAACTGTTTTCTGGTTTTTCTTATATCATGGTTCTATAGAATTTTTATTTAACCTATTGTTTAGCCTCTGCAGAAATATAAAATATATTTAGTCTATGTCATCACTACATAGTATAAAACAAAGTCGCTTTCTCTGTCCCTATTTCCCTATGTCCCTTTGTATGCTTAAATCTTTAAGACTACTCAACGGATTTTGATGCGGTTTTTTTTTAATAGATAGAGTGATTCAAGAGGAAGGTTTTAGTATATAATTTATTAGGTTTTAGACAAAGCGGGCGAAGCCGCGGGCGGTAAGCTAGTGATTACATAAAAATTTTATTAAACTTAATTTTTTAATTCAGACGCTGCGCCACGAAAACGACCAAGACCTTCAACACCTCCATCTGACGATGACATACCTCCCGACGATGATGATAGTTCATGGAACCTCATGGGAGCTGCTTTAGAAAGAGAATTTTTAGCGCAGGACTGATACCAGCATTATGATATAGAAATTTTGTTTATTAAATTTGTTTTTTTAAATGTGTTGTTTTATTTTATCCTTTTTTATTATCTAGTAACTAGTTTTCTTAATTGATGAATGTGGCAAAGAAAATAAAGATTCATTAACATGTAATTCATACCAAATTTAGTTATGGAAAATATGAGAATATCCTTGTTTCAATTTCTGATATAGAAGAGAGAATAGAAAGATACTTTAGTTGACAAAAATTGTATAAAAAAACATTATAAAGTAGGCTTTTCAACAATAGATGTATATCAGTTACAGATTATTTCCTTCTCAATAGTTCTTTCAAATTGAGAATGAATTTACTTTCCTAGATGTTGACACAGAAAATACAATGGGACAGTTTAAATAAAAATATTTATTGTATTCTAAGCATATATTTACACTACCTATAAATTACATAATATTAAAATCTTAGATCTAAATTGCATAAGGATCATTCTCATCAAAAACATGGAACTTTGTATATGTGGGTTTTGATGTAAAATCTTTCTTTCCATCTTGCCAACCTCTGGGAGGTGCTTTATCGTAATCAAACGCAGAATCGAGTTTACCGTACAGCTCTGCTTGTCTATCAATATCTTCACGATAATATGCTTTCGCAACTTTCTTTCCACTTATGGGATCTGTAACATCTCCAAACGGATGCACTACTTCTTTTACTTCATGTGTTATTAATTTAGTCATTTTTTGTGGTAATGCTTTGATCAAAACTATATCCCCAGTCTTGCACATTTTATTTGGATCATGGCAATAGTAGAATTCATCTTTCCTGAAATACTAAAAGTAATAGTTAGAGAATCTTTATAAATTGCAAGCAATGTAAAAATACCCAGAGTTTGTATACATACCATTAATAAATTTTCGTCCAATTCTAACCTCTTCACACGAATTTTTGTTGCATTTTGTTTCACCGTAGGTACACATTGGCCAAGCAAAAGAAACTTTTTCGCAGCGTCTTTAATTTTATGCGCCATTGTACCGAATTTTTAATTATTCCTTTTTGCTATAGTTATTATTTATTTTTAATATTTGCAAATTGAAATACAATTTTGGGAATTGGGGCCGTCCTTTGACAGATTTAAAATTTGACAACTTTTTTTGACAATGACAATACAGACAATGATTGCCATAACCAACGCCACAGAATAAAAATAAATGTGTTGTTTTTCCCCGAATTTAAACTCAAAAACTTTTCAACTCCGTCGAATATAGGTCTATAACTATTCGTGGTCTTTTCATATGTTGATATTTGAATAAAAATATGTAAGTGATTATTGATAAGATTTTACTGCATGCATCTTTTGAATTTGTCAAGCTTTAATATCATCAACTTGATTCATTGTTCATTATTCTTATTTCTTCATAGTTCATTCGTTTATCCATTGTTCTGGTATAAACTTAGATAGAGATTAGACTCTACTCTAGGTATGTAATAATGGTATAAAAATTTAATCTCAAAATAATCATTATTTTTTTACTAGCTTGTATTTAATCTAAATTATTAAAGGAAAATCAACTATATTACCATCCTAGCTTGAAAATGTAGGTAAGTTCAAATCTAAGTTTTAAATAAAACACATTCCCCATTTAATGCACCTTTATTAGCTTCTCCTTGTTATCACATAACAATAAACATTATCATTTTGATGATTATCATACACCACTATAATTCCCATATAATATACCACCATACTTAAGTAAGGTTACATAGAACAGCATAATATAATTCTATAACAAGCACTTCACGCAGGCACTAATTTTGTTATAGGTTTAACTAAAGTTATTAATGCAGCAAGTGACGATAAAGTTCCCAGTGTACCAATAGCACTAGGGCTTAACTTTGTAAACCCTAATGCAGTTAACGGTATAAATATATCACAAGAATTCTTTAATGTGTCTATGAAGATATCTTTATGACAGCTAAGAACAGCAGACAAATGTTTCATACTGACATGTAAATCAAAATTCTTTACTGAACCTGCAATGAGGTTTGTGGGCCTAAGGAATGTTGTTCTATTCAATTCTAGAACATGTAAGATTTCATAGAAATCACGAGCTAAATTGGCAATAATTGATATCAACCAAAATTTGTTTGCAGTGCGATTCCAGTTGTCAGAATCTGTTTTAAGAAATCCACTTTTTGTCAACCACACAACATGATCTGCATAGAGAAATAATGCATGAGCAATTTTACTTATAGTGAGTGATATTCTTAAAAATGGATCTTCTATGTTGAGCGAGTTCAATGCTGTATAGCATATGTCAACACATCTTCCAAGTCTTAAAACTGAAAAAAAGCACAAGTAAAATGATATCAGATTAAGTGGTTAATAAAATTGTATAATATAAAAAAATATAATAATATAAAAACAAACCTTTCCTAAATGAGCTTAAATTACTTTCCAAGCTCTTTATTCTGTCAATGGAGTATTTATTTGCATTTCTCCTTTCTAATTGATGCCAGACCAGTCGACTTGCATATTGAATTAACCTTGAATATAAAAAAAACAGCTAATTTCTAGAATGCATAGAGATTGATAAAAATTAAAGTCGATTTTATGGTTTTATTTATAAAAACACAAAATTTATCACTGACCTGGCAAGTTTATCTCTCCCATTGGACTGATTATTTATTTTTATGACAATGTCCATCATGAAAATATCATAAATAGATTTACAACATGATCTGGAACAGATTAATACAAATAACGATACAAAACGCATACATTTAAATCCAGAATAATACATAAGGAAAATCACGGCTGCATATTTAATTCGATGTCCCCGAATTTCATTATTTTGTGCTGTTTAATCGATAGCTGGTAGTGGATTTTCTTAACAAACTGCTTTTCTTTTCCAACAAAAATGCGTAGTTTTTGTGAAAATCGAAATTGAAAATGATATTTTTTAAGGTTATTTTTGTACTAAAAACGCAACTTTAAGTAAAATCTTAAGCCATTATAGTATCAAAATGTCTAATTATCACACTCACACGCATTATTTTTAAATATATTTACGTACCTATTACTTTATTTACATATTACAATTTATTTTGTTAAAATATTATTTTAACAATTTAGTATAGCCAAAAATCGTTCCATAGTTTGTATTCACAACAAGACACAGATAACACAAATTAGTTAATATGGCGCAGAACACAGATTAGCAATACAAATATACTAGCTTATCATAGAGTATAAATGATACATTTTAATGTTTTTTTTTTATAGCTCACTTGCTTCAGTTTTTAAAAACGATTAACTTTTACTTTTAGTATTCAAATAGGTAGCGAGGAGCGAAGCGACGAGCGTGTTAGGTTAACGTTTGAACTGCCGCACGAGCCGAGCGAGCGAAGCGAGCGTGCCGCGGCAGCGGCCGGCGAGTGCCAGAAGCGACTTTAGGGCGATTCCCACTCAAACAAAAAAAAAAAAATCAAATGCTTTCTAAATTAAAATTATTTTTGACAAATTCATTTTAAAAATCACTTTCTAATTATGTTTATTATCTACAATCGTGAACGCGTCATATAACATTTATTATCTGTGGCATGTCGTAAATACGTGGTAAATACAAACTTAAATTTTTGGCTATATACATTTTCAGGTAAAATAATTTAAGAAATTGTTATAAATAAATTAATAATACGGCAATATATTTAAAATATTGCCTGTGTGCGAGATTGCTAGAAGTTTAATACGACAATGGTATAAAAGTGTCGTTTTTAGTACAAAAATAACCTTAAAAAAAAATTTTCATTTTCGATTTTCACAAAAACTACGCATTTTTGTTGGAAAAGAAAAGCAGTTTGTTAAGAAAATCCACTACCAGCTATCGATTAAACAGCACAAAATAATGAAATTCGGGGACATCGAATCAAATATTTAACCCATCGATTTTTGAATAAGTATCAATTCGTTTATTTGCTTTTGGAATGAAACATCAAGTAAACTGGAAGATTATAGCATACAATTTTGTGTTCTACTTTAAAAGGTAGCAATGTACTTACGCGTTGTATTTATTAATGTTAAGTTTCAAATAAACTTGAGTGAGATCTATATATGATTGGTGAACTCATATAATAAGACAAGAAGACTATTAAATCGATGGAAATATTATAATTTAATAATTTTAGACAGTAAACATACTATAGCATACTTTAATGGATCATGGATGATAGATCTCTGACAGCTGACTCTGGCTGTTTTCCAATTACAGAGCATCATACTTACGTGTCGTGACGCTTACTGTCGTGACGGTGAGTGTGCACACTATCGTGTCGTGTCGTGGCGTACTCTGGCGTTATTTCTGAACAGTACTTGACGAACCTTTGCAGCGTTCAAACATAAATAATCTTTTCTTCTGATTCGGATAGTGATTTTGATGAAGACCTTCAATTTCTCTTAGCAATGAAACTTCTTAAGAGCAAAAAAAAGAAAAGAAGATACTGGGTTCACCCTATAAACAGAGGGAGACAAGACAAAGGTGAATTTCATCGTCTTGTTAAAGAACTGGAGAGTGACGATGAGAAATGAGAAATCTATGAGATCGTCAGTCATTTTTAAAATTAAAATTTAATTCCCGCTAGATGTTTGCGCCACGAGCCACGCGCCAGTATAGAAACACATTTTTCTGTTGTGCCGTGTCGTGCCATAACCCCCACCACCGCTCTGGCGCAATCGGTGGCGAGCAGTCCGCGCCACGACAGAACGCGTTGCGCCACGACACGACACTCAAATATGTCCCTAACCATATTAAATGTATGAAACCGATATGCTCCTGGCGCGCCACGACACGCCGCGACACTTAAGTATGTTTCCGCCTTAATTGGAACGTGAAACTGTGGTGAAACGCACCAGCAGGTTGCGCTAAGTTCAGTGTTGAAAAAAAAAATATTCATAGAGTTAGCAATAACCTCATTAATGTGTAAATAAAGTGGTATACATAATAATTGGTTGAAAAATATTTACGGTTATTTTAAGTAATTTGGATTTTGATTATTTCATTAACATTTTTTTTAATGTTTGTACCTTCATCCATACTTATATTTATTTTTTTAACACAATTTGAATTAACTTTGATTATTTCGAAAAAACTACAATGAAACGAAAGCTTTAAAATTTTTTCCAACAATTAATAATTACTAACGATAAATCGATTGCACGCATCAATTCACGCGCATTACTTAAAAGAGTGCTCGATTGTGCGAAGCGTTGCTGTAGTTGGAAGTTGGAACATTCAACGTTAAGCATTATGCCGCATAATGCGCTCTAGTGCTGCAAGAAGCTTATATCTAATACACTGGAGATTTCGGTATGAACATTTGACGTGTAACAAGAAAATATTGCCCAGTTGTTGTGTTTTATCACTTTCACACCTAACTTGGTATTGCCACTGTTAATACGAAGTTTTCCCAAGGCTACTATGTATGCTGTAATATTCTGTGCAAAAGGTTAGTTTTTGTACATGAGTTTGTTGATAAATTGCCAACAACGTCATTCAGAAGCATTGTTGGATGAGACAATTATTATTTATGCTAAATAAAATAAGTATCTGAACCAATTATTAAAAAGCGATACTCCCTGATTATGGGTAGTTACCATAATAAAATTGTAGCAACTCTCACTTTGACAATATGGCATAAGTGTCAAAAAAATTGCGTCGCTTCGAATATTTAAGTTAATATTGTTGCGTATTTAATAAATATTTTCCGAATATAAATAATGTATTGCATTGTGAAAAATTGCAGAAGTTTTTGGTCACCAAATTCTGGCCTATAATTTCACAGGCAAGTGTATATTTATGTTATTTACAATATTCCTCAATACTCATGCATTTACCTGTTTAGAATCATTTTAATGGCAAAAATCGTCAAATTTATCATCATTTTACTAAGCAATCATGTTAAATAAGTTCTTTTCCTAATACTTTCATCATTTTTCAACAAGTTTTCAACAAACAAATTTAACAAGTAAGGTAACCATGATGATGGGTTTTTACGGATAGCGACGATAATATATTGCTAAACAATATTATGATGAACATTTAGAACACCATTTTAAAATTTTTTATACTAGTAATGAAACAACACACGACATCGGTATTGCACTCACATATTGTGGTTTGTTCTTTTTTACATTGAAATTTATACTTTTTAACCTAATATTTTTTTTGTTTTACGCATTTCAGCTTTCCAAAAAATGAAGTAAAAAGAAATATATGTGCCTATCAAGGGTAAAATTACTGAGGATTACGACCCAGAAAAAAAATACTGCTATAAACAGTTTTGATTTGATGTTTTTGGCTTGAAGTTGACCCGTCGAAGCAACGCGTTTAAAAAGAAGATCTGAGTAACTTACAATTTGGTAAACAGCATCTGATGCAAAACACAACTTTCCTCTATTTACAAAGGATGTTAATGATGTATATCGGTTAATATCCAAGCTTTGTAGCCAAAAGTTATCAAGCGTTATTTAAAACTATCAATTAAAATTGTATGTCGTATAAAGGTGATAATTCTTGTAAGTTGACCAGTAATTATAATAAAAATACTGTTAAAAATATATGTCGTTATTATTTATAGACCATGATTTTTAGTTTTTTCTATTTCGAAAAATCCTGAATATACAAACCAGTGTGGTCACCTACAGAAAGAGACAAAAAACAACACTGACGTCATTCAAGGTTATATTTTCTTGTGACAAGTTAATGGTCATAGTGCAATCCAATGGATAAGGAATCACAATCTCCAGTGTATTAGATATAAGCTTCTTGTAGTGCTGTAATTGGAAAACACGGTTAGTCTGCTGTCAATCCCAGACTATAATTATTATAGACATAATACTTAAGAAGTCTCATAAATATATCTTTTAAATTCTTATTTGAATCACTACAAATGAATGAAAATCGCAATATTTGTTTAATAAGTTTAAAAGTTTTAATAAAATATTTATACTGGTAGCCCAGTTACCACTCAAAACAATTTACTCTATGGCACCGGCACTTGACCTCGATCCAAGTGGCGATCTTGAAAGTTGAAGAGGTGATGCATCAAGCAGCCATTTTGAAATCAAACTTTCGATGTGAAACAGGAATTCAATGCTCTGTTGATCGTGGTATTTGTGCGAGTTCGTTTAATTTTTTTGTTTTCTTAGTTTAGCGACTATTTAGTGTGGCGGTGGAGTTTTGTGACCTTTGAAAGTGATATCGGTCCTTTATTTGTTTTGTGGTAAGACTTTAGACTATAGGTACTGACTTGATAAAGTGAGGCGTTAAATTTTTCTGGAACAAGACGACATTTTGAAGTGACGTGTAATGTTGTGCATTTCAGATAGTGGTTCATCGTACTGAGCTTTCATGATCGGCTTACCGCGTAGCGATAGAGATAGAGATCGTATAACGGTGAAAATTCGCAATATGAAGAGGAGTTCGTCTAGGGACAGTATGCCGCGATCGAAAAGGACGCGTAGTAGCATAGGGAGGTATGACGATAGTTCTGATGAGCGTGCTACACCAGAAAGAGTGAGAAGGCGAGTTCGTTCGCCGAGTCCCCGCGGTCGGTACATGTCTCCTCATCGAGATGATTACGTTAGGTCTCGCGAAGTAAGAGAGGAATCTGTGCGACCGTATTATAAGGTTCTTTGCGTCAGTGCTCTACATCCGAAAGCATCTGACGAAATT
The DNA here is from genome assembly GCA_907164665.1 of Colias nastes. Taxonomy (NCBI): domain Eukaryota; kingdom Metazoa; phylum Arthropoda; class Insecta; order Lepidoptera; family Pieridae; genus Colias; species Colias nastes. The sequence continues at coordinate 9,075 of CAJQZM010036193.1, forward strand.
GTAAAAGATACTCTTTATAGAGAGTATAAGAAATTTGGTGACTTTAGTATTAAAATTTCCCATGAATTAGATGAAAGGGTTGCTTATGTTTGCTTCCGAAGTGCAGAAGATGCTAGGGATGCTAAGCATGCTAAACCCAGAATCATTTTATATGATAAGGTTGCTATTGTTGACCCTGTGTACGAACCTGTCCGATCAGAGTATAGAAGTAGACCACGAAGTATAACTCCACCTGACTATGATCGTCCTTACTCTTATGCGTGGTCGCCTGTACCTGAGAGACGCAGACCACCACCTGAAGATAGAGCATATGGTATTCCTCCAGCAGTTCCTCCGCACCATAGGGACTTCAGACCCCCAATGCATGAATATCCAATGGCAGGTCCTCACGGTCCCCCAATGCACCACCGTCCACCCATGCACCATCCTCCACACCCACATTACATGCCAAGGCCATATATGCCCAGACCTCATCACCCACCATTTGAGAAAGTAGAGAACAAAAAAGATAAATTTCCCAATTATTTACATCACGTCCAACCTGAAGATGATCCCTTGGCCACTCGAACCTTATTTGCAGGTAATTTGGAAATCAACATATCAGATGAAGAATTACGTCGTATTTTTGGTCGTTATGGAATTGTTGAAGACATCGATATTAAGAGGCCACCACCAGGAACAGGAAATGCATTTGCATTCGTTCGTTATCAAACATTGGACATGGCACACAGAGCAAAGGTAGAGCTGTCAGGGCAGTATATTGGTAAATTCCAGTGTAAGATTGGATATGGTAAAGCTACTCCTACGACTCGAGTTTGGGTAGGAGGTCTTGGCCCATGGACTTCAGTTGCCCAACTAGAAAGAGAATTTGATAGATTTGGCGCAATCAAAAAAATTGAATATGCTAAAGGTGAACCCCATGCTTACATATTGTATGATTCAATTGACGCAGCACAAGCTGCTGTAAAAGAAATGAGAGGTTTTCCATTAGGAGGACCAGACAGGCGGCTAAGAATTGATTTTGCAGATGTTGGCACTGGAGGGCCTTACAGACCAAAACCATATGTACCACCAGTTGGTGAAGACGGTCGCCCTGTTGAGGGATATGAGGGTTATGAGGGAACATGGGATGACAGCTATGGTTATGGTGGTTCTTATAGAGGTAGAGGAGGCCATCGTGGGCGTGGTCGAGGAATGTATCGCGGTGTATATCACGGAACAGGTGATTATCGCGATGAGGAATGGCGAAGAGCGCCAGAAGGTGAATATGAAGGTCGCATTCGTCGCTCTGGTTCGCGAGAGCCGGGAGTAGACCGTTCACGTTCCAGATCACTACGTCGCCGATCCCCAGACAGTGATTCAGATGGTTCACCTCGAAGAAGCGGTGGAATGCTATCCTCAGCACGAACACTTCCTGAAGTTGTGCGCAAAGCAACCACTATTTGGAATGGGGCATTAATTCTGAAAAATTCTTTATTCCCTACTAAATTTCATCTCACTGATGGTGATTCAGAAATTATTGACAGCCTCATGAAGGATGAAGATGGCAAGAATCAACTAAGAATTACACAGAGGCTAAGATTGGATCAACCGAAGTTGGATGATGTACAGAAGAGAATTGCTACATCCAGTTCCCATGCAATTTTCCTGGGTGTGGCAGGTTCAACGGCATCCATATCAAACGATGATGCCAGTATACAAACCAGGCCTATGCGCAATTTGGTCTCATACTTGAAACAAAAGGAAGCTGCAGGAGTAATATCTCTTTTGAATAAAGAAACAGAGGCAACAGGAGTGTTGTACTCGTTCCCACCATGTGAATTTTCTACAGAATTATTAAAGAGGACTTGCCATAACTTGACAGAGGAAAGCCTTAAAGAGGACCATTTGGTTATTGTGGTGGTGAGGGGAGGGTCTGCCTAAATTTACGTCATGATGTATTAAACTTAGACATTTATGCATTAGTTTAAGTTTCTTTCTAAAGTTTTAATGAAATAGTAAACAAATAGTTTTTATTATATAACTTGTGACGTGTAGTGCTGCTTCATTGTGATGTGTTTGTAAAAGAAATTGTGAAGGTTAAATATTTTTTGATTGTGAAAGTGCTGTGATCGTCACAGTTTAATGTGTAAAGCAATAATTATCGCAAGATATATATTTATAATTTAGTTTTGCTAGAGTATTTTTGAAACATACTTGTGTATTTAAGGAACAAACTTGAGTTATAGTGTAATAATCAGTGTATGTCAGGTGATGTGTAGTGTGTGTGAACACAAATAGATAATATTAAACAAAGTTGTTGTTTTTTTGTACCTTGTGAGATGTGATACTAAGTGCAGTTTAGTTAAGTGCCTTTAGTGAGAAGGTGTTGTTCAATTATTACAGAATTGACATTGGGCTTGATATTAATTTGGAAGAAATTTTTATTTTAAGTGCATAGTGCTTTAGTTTGTGTTTAGTGCAGCCCAATGGGAGATAAATAAATTAAACAGTGGTTATAGTGGGTGAAGTATTGCTGAGTAAGTAATTATATGTGATATAGGGTTTGGAATCACAAATAGAACATTTTTTCAGCTTTTTCTATAAAACTTAAAATTAAAATGAATAGTGATTTTATAAAACTGTTTTTGCTTGTTCGGTGATTTATATTTTATAGTAACTGAAGTTCTTTTATAATTTAATAATTCGACTATCATTGATTTTAAACAATCACAATTATATTTATTGCATAGTTAGGGGTACCTTAAAGTTGAAATATTTTTAATTAACTAAATGACGTCATTATTTTAACCTACAATCCGTTCCAGTTTCGTTCCACTAAACGAATTATGTAAGTATTTTGGTAAGTATATTACAAAATGACTGATGATTTTTACAGTAGTAGACCAGATTAATAATTATATAAAATTCATATTGGACTATGTCCATAAACTTGATCTATTAAATCCAAATTTAAACAAGTTAATGTAACTAAAATTTGTATGGCTTCATAGCCTTAAAGGTTATGATATTGTGATCTCATAAACCTTTATCATATAAGCAAGATTTAATACCTAGTGATATCTATTTGAATACAAAAAAAATAACAAACAGGTTGCACACAAATTACTTTAACTTTCTATGATAAGCATTAAAATGCAGTGTTTCCAACTGTATACCTTTGCTCCTGGCAAAATTTCAATAACAGAAAATAATCAAATGGCATTGTAGTCACATTTAATTCAGGCTTAAAGTCTATATTATAAAAGTCATATATTATTATAAAAAACTAAGTTTTCCTATTTCCAATAATTATGGAGTTATTTGTGCTAGATACCTACCTACGTACATTTAAAAAAAAAAAACAAGTTTTAAACTATGTACTTTTTTTTGTAGTAGTAGGGTTAATTTTACACAAATAATATATATTTGTATTTTCAGTGAAGTCGTCGCAGGAAAGTGCTGGTGATATCTTTTTGGATAAGTGTTCAATAATTCATAATAATGTGAAAAATAAATGAGTTAAAGTAATGTCTTGGTCTTTACTTAATATCTCTCTTCACTTAACTCAGCCAACCGTTACAACAGTTGTTCTTAATCTTAAAGGCTTAATGTTTATTAGTACCTACTTAATAGGGGAATTTTGCAAATTATACATTTCTTATATGTAGAGAATCTGAACCTGGTGTAGGTTATTAATCTAAGCTATAGCATACTTCCTATATTAAAAAAAACAATACATCTTGTATTTAAATTTCATTATGAATACCTACACATAACCAGGCACCTAATGTCTTTGGATCATTTAGTTTTAAATTATATTTCATAGGAACAACTTTGTTTGCTTTTTTTTTTCTTTGCAATAATTATCAAGTTGTAAAGGGAACACTAGGGTCAGATTAGTATGTATCCGACAAACTGATAAATATTTTAAATATGAATCATTCAGGTATTTTATATATACTACCTATTCTACCTTCGTAGGTACTACTAAGTAGTATGAGTAGATATCTAGTTTTTGTATTCCTATGTAATATAATAAACAGCTGGAGATTCAGAATAAATAGTCAAGAACGAATACACACATATTTATTACCTTTAGAAAATGCTTATCAATAGTATTAGAATACTGAATTTTATCAATTTATTTTTAATGAAATGTAAAATATTTACTACTTGTTACGCAGTTGAATCAAGTTGAATAGTGTGTTGTTATAAAATGTTTATTTCGGTTATCTTGTAGTTAAATCGGTTTTATGTTTAAATTATTATTCCAATTATAATACCTATTAATTAGTTGCTGAAAATGATGGCATATTGAGTCGGATAACGGATTATTTTAATTTTTTTTATTTGACTTGGAAATATGTTGACAATTTTTCCTAGGTAGCCTGTGCCATGAAATAAGTCCCACGGCGAAGGTAGGAACTAAATTTGGCAGATCGTTTTTTTTTCTCTTCATGGCAAGATGTGTGAGAGATCGGTCTTAATATTATGTAGATTTTTTTTATTTCATTACCATTGAGATGACCATGGACATTTTGTAGAAAAAGATTACGAGTTGCCTTTCTAAGGACCACTGTGAAATGATGAAACGAAGTATTACATTTAAACAAATGGAATAGGAAACCACCACCACAATATGTTTTGGCATAGTGGAGGAAGCTTACGCATGAAGTTTTAGTACATTTTAAATGCTCAAGCTGCCCCAACTACACTAAGATATTGTCAAGTTACGTGCCGGCTATAACTGGAATATATACTTTTGATATATCTTTTCAAATTGCCTAAAATCTGGCGGCATTTAAATTCAATAATACTGGCAACATTATTTTAAGCACCGACAGAACTGCATATTCAAGACTTCTTTCGTGGCCTCTTTCGTGGCGCATTCTCTTTGCTCTATGTTTATTTGCTATACGCAAGCTATACGTGTCTACGTTTGACAAATAAACGGTGAATGAACGTTGGTATGAATGTCAATATGAAAACTACCTTCATTTATCGCACATATTCAAGATTAAGTTTAAGATAATATAAATCTTATAAATCTTTCGAAATGAAGTCTGAAGGTATAATTTATTACATTATTCTATAAATTCGTTACTATAATTTCGTATGTAATGTTTAAAATTAAAATTAAAGTTGAGATTATTCATTAATTATTATAGATGGAAAAGATACTGAAATTGAAAGTCGAAACAAAGCCTATTTAACAGCGTTGAAGAGAGTCCATCGTGAGTCCATCAGTAAGAGCGTCATTCCTGCAGAAATGCTGCCGCCGAGAGAAAGACATCGCAACAAAGAGCGGAAGGAGCAACCATTTGTGTTAGATTTTCTTTTTCAAATATTTAGAAACAAAAGATTTAATAATCGTTTTTAACTGCAACATACACAGGGACAGATTTTAATTACATGCAATAAGTAAGATAGGTAAAAAATAAATATCGGTACCTAGTTATCTATACTAATATTATAAAGCTGAAGTGTTTGTTCGTTTGAACGCGCTATTCTCGGGAACTACTGGTCCGATTTGAAAAATTCTTTCAGTGTTAGATAGCCCATTAAATTTATCGAGGAAGGAGGCTATTTATTACCTCGCTAAGACCAACAGGAGCGGAGCACAGCTAGTAAATAATAATTCAGTTCCAACATGTGTTCATCGCACGAATATTTCTACGCAAGTGTGTGAACTCAAATCCTTCACAGGTAAATAGTATCCTCGTAAATAGCCATACATTGAACTCAATATTAAAAAATGTGAGTAAATAGCTATACATTGATGATTGAACTCAATATTACTTTATGTGAGTAAATAGTAAATACTAAATAGCCATACATTGAACTCAATATTACTAATGTGACTCGTTTCCACTAGATTTTCATACGATATTCTGGATTAAAAAATAAAAATAATTGATTTGTTTACTAATAATTTCAAATAGGTTGAAAAATGTGACTGGAAGTTGGAGCGATGTACACGAAGCCAAGCGTGTAGCTGTGATGGCGTCACTAGTGCCGGATGAAATAATTTATAAGCATTCGGACTATTCAGTCCGATGTTACGAAACAGCCCTTATGTTTATAGATGTTTCTGGTAATAATGACTTCGTTTCTTTCTTTTATCTCTCCTACCAAATACGGTTATTGCCGAGATTACCCACCATCTATTGTTTGGGGCAGTATTCGATAGAAATTTAATTTATATGTATAATGTGTCAAGTGGCTGCTATAGATACGATCGTTTTATCATAATAATGATTATTAATTATTTCAGTAATTTTTGTGCCCATTTATCCGACGAGAACGAAACGAGCTCATATACTTATCCAAATTTTTCAATATAGACTGATAAAATGAATAGCAGTTACTTTCGTTAATCCTTAAATTAATAAATCTATGTAACTATATAGGTTTTACTGATCTTTGCGAGACTTACACAAAAGCTGGTCAGGGTGGTCCATCTCGTCTTACGCAAGTTCTTAACTTATATATCGGGGCTATGGTCCAAGAAATACTCACACATAAAGGAGACGTTCTTAAATTCTCTGGAGATGCATTTCTTTGCATGTGGAAAAAGTCTCCCAAGCTGAATATGCAAGATGTCGTCCATACAGCGATTGATTGTGGATTATTGATTCAAAAAAATTACGGACGGTATATAACTGATGTTGGCGTGGTTCTAAAAGGTTTGAACAAAATTTTAACTACATATAATTATAACTACTTCTTTGCGAATACTTAAATGAATATTTTCAAATTAAACCTATCATTCTTCACATTCACACATAACATCACATCATTTGAAAAATAAGATTTTACTTACTTAAATATCCTGTATGCATGTCAATAACGGTTTATTCTATTTTGCCTGACTTTTACATCTTTTTTTTAAAAACAAACGTTAAATTACTTAACAATGCTAATGACGTCTCAATATGGCGCTAAGTTGATTCAATTCTTATATGGTTCGTATAGTACATAACACTTCTCCATAATTTTAGTTAAAATTGCGATCTCCGCTGGTCTATCCCATTTTTCAATAATCGGTGGGCATGAGCAGTGTCAGTCCCACTATGTGATCGTGGGACAACCGGTCTGGGATGTTAAGATGGCGGAGTACATGAGTACCGCGGGAGATGTCCTTACCTCCGCTAGTGCTTGGATGTATGTGAACGAATCCGAATATTGCACCCAACCTTGTGGTGATGGGAGACACACTAAGGCAAGAAAGTGCAGGATTAATGTTGAAGCATTTTCTGTCTTCGCGTTGTTGAAATAAGGTTGAGTTTTTCAGGTTTTGGGTGTTGGTGCCACGTGGAAACGAGTACAAAAGTTGCATTCGTCTGTTAGTGTGCATCCTGGTACGTACAATTAATTTACGAAGCCTATGATTTATACCTTTATAAATGATTCTTGAAGTTGTTAAACTAATAACATTTCTTTAGATCCCGAGTTACTCATGCCACCTTATTTGGAATGTCCCCAAATGGAGGGAAATTCTTTAACCGGAATTAACTACAGAGAGTTCTCACGTAAGAAGTCTGGACTACTTTTCAAAGCCTTTACTAACTCATAAATAACAACTACATTATTCATTATTGTCTAGTAATTAAATAATTGTTAAAATGTAACTCGTATGTTGGGTAGGTACGCGTTATGACCATATCGTATCTTATTAAATTTAATCAATCATTATTATGATTGATTAAATATTATTTCGGGTATCGAAAATTACGGGTATCGACAGGATGATAGAGCTATTGCTCTATCATCCTGTCGATCATCCTGTCGATACCCGTACCATGACCCTATAACATAAACTTAGTTACCTACCACATATATTATCTAACTAAGTTCAAAATGATCACAGTGAGACCAGCTCTAATAACAGCAATGCGAAGTGATTGGTGGTCAGCGCTACGTCGTTACATGGTCCCACCAATATTACGTGCTGTAGACAACGACGAGCCCATGGATTTCCTCACAGAGATACGGCACGTGGTCGTGGTCTTCTTGAATATCATCACGAGAACTGTCACTGAGGACATGCTTATTGAAGTCGTTGATAATGCTTACAAAATTGTCTGCTGGTGAGGGTATATTCTCTATTCTATATATACTCTGAAATCATTGCCTTTAAAATTTTGATGATGATTTCCCATCGCGTGATGTAATTTAGAACCGTAGTATAGAAGTAATAAGAAATAACACAGAATAAAAAGTAGCTTAAAACTTGCACTAACTGGATTAAAAATACATAAAATTTAAACAGCGTTACAGCCAAAACTGGTGGTCTAGTAAACAAAGTGTCGATGTTTGATAAGGACATGATGTTTTTAATGGTGTTCGGGTTGAGAGGTCTAAAGCACGAAGACGAAGCACAGAACGCGCTGCTTTGCGCCAACAAACTGAAGGAACATCTTAATGATGTCAATATTACTACTGTCAGCATTGGAGTTACCTCGGGTGGGTGCCTTAAAATAATAACTACAACAAAATACAAAAATTAAAAAAGGAAGAATTTTGTGTTTTAAAGGCTAAGTTTTCAATAAATTTGTAGTTATTTTTTGTTTTTAACCCATAATTAATTAACGCGTTAGTTATTTTTAGGTTCTACGTATTGTGGTGTTGTAGGGCACGTGCTACGTCGAGAATATACAGTTATTGGTTCCGCAGTCAATAAGGTAAAGCAAAATTTATTGCAACAGTAAAATATAATTAGTACCACCTTCTTTTCTTTAAAACTAGTGGAAAAGACCTACGATAAATAAGATAATTTGTTCATAGAATGGCCAGTTCATTATGATGAAAGCCTCTGTTTGTATGACGACCCTTAATCGTATAGTCCATTGAATAAAAAGTTCTAGAGTGCGTGAGTTAGTAACGTAAGATGTTTCTTCGGAAACATGTCAAGAGTCCCTAGGTAATAAACATACTAAA
>CAJQZM010036193.1:32939-58124 GCA_907164665.1 Colias nastes
TTGCAGCTGATTTATATTGCTATCATATTATATTGCAGCTGATTTATATTGCTATCATATTATCTTGCAGCTGATTTAAGACGCGTCAGTCGATCGATGCAACACAAGAAAGATACAAAAATCCCATCATTCTCATCGGTCGATTTGAATTCTTGTGAATGTATGCCCATATTATTGGCAGCGTATTCTCAAGCGATTGGCCATTGCCACTGGGCAGGTAAAAATCTAATTACATTCATTAAGTATTTGTACTTAGTTACTTACGTAATATTTTCCAGATTCGATTATATCAATGATTATTTTTTTGAAATAATCACCCATAATTGGTGACTCAAGGCCATGTGCGGATTCTGTGTTCCGAATGTTATGATAGAGTTCTTCCTTATTTGAAAATGTACGATTATTTCATAAGAAATCTTTTTCGTAAGCTAAGTTCTTAAGATACTGAAGCTTTTTTTATAACTTTCAAGGCGATCATGAGAAACTATTCGACACGTTTTTGGAGTATGCCGATTTAAGTATTTTGAACAATAACACGCCACGAGCTATTCATCTTCTCGCAGAAGTGGAAACTATGCTTATAGCTGTTAGTCCTTTCATTTTTTATTTTCATTTTCCTTGGAACGAATATATTCTTTCAAGATGCATGAGAGAGAGAGTGAGCGCCGGTCATATTATCCCACTTAAAAAGTAGAGCAAAAAGCACCCGAATTGAGCCCTTTAAACTAAATATCTGTTTGTAATTTATTTCTAGTTGTTAGTAATTTTAATTCCTTAGCTCACTTAAAAAAAAAAAGAGATGAAATCTAGCAATATGTCACGCCATTTTGGCGCCTTTTACCATCATTGCGCCTAGGCCCTAGAGTGATTATTCAACTCGCTCTACCTCAAAGCTTGCGTCTTGACCAATGATCTATGCTACTTTATTTACATGTGGATCTCAGATTTGTAATTAGTGAAATGACTAGGTACAACTACTTCTTGAATATCAACCAATAAAACAAACTTTGTGGCTCTAACAACATAACAAAAACAATGTTTCTCTTCAGAAGTATCGTAATTTAAAAGCAACTTGCGCTACATGGATATATGACTCGAAGTTAGCCAGGATTTACTCGCTTCGAGGCGCTTGCCTACTAGAGTGCGGTGATGTGAAGCAAGCCAAAGAGAATTTGTTTGACGCTATGAAACTGTTCAGCGACCCTTTTCCTGTATCACAGTAATGCTTTAACAGTTTATTTCAAAATTATTTATGAAGTTATGTACCTATATTGTATTCATATATGTATATATAATCAGTAATGTAGGTATTCATTTGCAATTACGACAATCTGAAGAGATGTCGATTAAATCAGATAAATACATAATGTTTATTATGACTTACATTTTACAAAAGTTCTTTGAACATATTACCCGTCTGCTTAAGCACGCGTTATTTTCGCAGCTTTGTGAAATATATCTCTCTATTAAATCTCGTATACCTAATAAGTAAAGAAATAGATTATGTAGTAAATAGGCACATTGAAAGTGTGCCCACTTGCAAAATTTATATTTCCTATATTTCTTTCAGAAATTCTATCAAATTGCAAAACTGTAAGAAGACTTTTATTCAATTAATGGCGTTGTATTTTGCACCACGAATGTACATTGCTACTGAGAGCGGGCTTGTGGGAGACTTTTATGACAAGATTGCTCTCACTCTAAATAGGCTTTTTATGCTTTTTACGGTAGGTTTCTATATCTTATAAATTAATATGCCATTTAAAAGGGATTGCTATTTCACATGATTTTTATTATACATAATAGCTTTTGACTCTAGCTTAAGAAGCATAAACGATCTAATCCCGCGCTCCCATTCTTTTTTCGAAATATTTTTCCCTTATTTTGATATTTTTTTCAACTACCGTCAAATTGGCCAACATTGCCCACAAGGGTATCTTTGCCCAAAGATCAATTCATAAGAAAATTTTTAAATTGCAAAAATACCTTTATACTTTGGCAACATTAATAGTATTTGGTCTAAAATAGGTTATATGTAAGTATGACAACACTGCCTATTGTGTGTGTCGCTAACTTAAATCAGCAACTTGTTGTAACTCGTCGAATATCATGTGTGATTTTGCGGGCAAAAAATGGTGAAAATTCAAGTGAGTTTGTGCATGATGGCTTAATTATTACTCATAATCTTCTTATATATAAAAATGAATCGCAAAATGTGTTGGTAAGCGCATAACTCGAGAACGGCTGAACCGATTTCGATAATTCTTTTTTTATTATATTCCTTGAAGGACGAGGATGGTTCTTATGTAGAGAAAACGTAAACATGTACCACGGGCGAAGCCGGGGCGGACCGCTTGTATGTTATAAAATAATGTTTGAAGAGTGTTTTAATGCTATTATTACCACTGAAGGATGTTTTAAACAAAAGTTACAATGGTGGGCAAAATTACCCAATAATGTAGGGATCTATATTTGACAACATTGCCCACCATCAAAAAAAGCTTAGGGTTGGCACACTTCATATTACCACATATTTTGATACTTAATAATATTACTTCTATTCGGTTAATTTCGGAAAAATAAGCTTAATTTGGTCTCCCGGAAAGAACAATGGTAAATAAAGTTAAATTGCTGAATTTTAAGCACAACTGAAATGTAAAAATATGTTTATTTTTATTAAATAGTCACTGAACAATATTCTGTTTTGCTTTTTTTATCTTTTTATTGCCTACAACATAATCCTACTACGAAATATTTGCAGTAAAAGAAATCGGAAGTCATGCTCATTTTACTGAGATGTACCAACCCTAGGCTTTTTGGAAAGCGAAATGCGATTTGTATGAAAAATAGAAAAAACACCTGGGTTACTTTGCCCAGCCGCTAAAGTCAGGAACCTTTCATGATACTGCTTTGATTTTAAAGTAAACGACATCTTAACCAACATTTTTGAATTGGACTTTAATATAATCTGGCTAGAGGTCATAGAAACGTCAAAAATCGACGTGGGCAATGTTGGCAACAAGTGCAGATAACTTTACCCGCCCTCAAAAACAGACAAAAAATGAATAAAATGATGAAGAATAATGAAATTTTCTACAGCAATATATGCACACGATCTAAGAAAAACATATGCTAACAGAAAATACTAACGTTGCCATAGAATTTTTTTGCGGAAATTGAAATTATTCATAAAAAGCGGGCAATGATGGCCAATTTGACGGTACCTACTTTATTCAGCTACGTCTTGTTTGTTTTATCTGAGGCTCTTTAATGTCTCTTTCTTACTTTCGTCTTAGCTTTTACCAGGTAGTTTGGTAAGCAACCATTTTGATAACATTAGATATTATTCCAGCATAAATAGATAGATTAAAATGTATGTACAGTTCGATTCACGAATGATGACCACAAATGGCGGCCGTCTGCGCACGTTCATCACTCATGAAGAAAAGACTTAAGGCAAAATAATATTTTAATGTTGGTTAAATAATTTATTTTTTATTTATTTAAAATTAAATCCGCCCGCGCCTCACATCGCACCTCCATAGGGACCTAAAATATGCCTTCTGCGCCGTGGTCATCTTTCGTGAATCTTACTGTACTTGTTACTTTTTATTATATGGACAGGTGTGTAAAGAAATGTCAAACGCAGCTTTAGCAGCTAAATGGTCGTTAAACTATGCACTGAAAACTGACTCCAATTTTCGACTTATGTGCATGAGCTATGGAAACATGATCAGTGTATATCGACAAATGAAAAAGGTATATAACTCGGAACGCACCTATTTCTTCATTTAAAAAATATGATAAAATCGACCCTTTGAAACATTTATACGTTTTCAAATATTTCCTATAAATACTCAAACTATGAAGTATGGTTTAATGCTCTAAGATGAAGTACCTAATATATTTATCAAAATCTTTGCGATGTATGAGATATTCAAATTCTATTCTAGTAACGGCTAAACTATATTTTGAGCTCTGCTTCAAAATCGTACCTAGTACCTACTTATTTTGTTTTCGTGGCAAAACTTTTCCGTCCTTCATTTCATTATTTCAAAACAATTTATTGTCTTTCTTGCTCTATATGGAAAATATTATTTTGTACTTTAAACAGTTTCGATTATGTCGGCGATTAGAAACAAAAGCGCGGGAGTTGTGCCAACGGAAACGTGGCCGCGTGGACATCATGGAAGTATATGCGGTTGGACATCTTTACACAAATATATTTTTGTACAAGTATGATATTTATTATTAGTTACAGTGCGACACAAAAGAGTTGAAAATAAATGAGGGCGCCACCGTCGCTCATATAGCAACACTGATACTGCGACGCAAGCGATCTTGATACTATAGAATAAAAATCTAAAAATCTATATAATATAATCTAAAATAAATACCGCGATTTAAACCGTTATAATTGTTTCATTGTAGCAATAGTGTAAATTTAAGACAAAAATACCTTAGTATTTTAATTGACCTACCTAGGTCAAATTTTACTTAAATGCATTTGGAATTAGTTATTTTATAAAAATCGGTCAAGTGTTTAGACTGCAGAGGCGCACATAGAATCAAACATACAAACAAACAAGCATACATGCAGCTCAAACACATTACTCTCTTTCTGGGTCCGTCGGGTAAAAAAAAACAAGGCGATTTGAAAACTACATATTTTTATTTTTTTTGTAGATAAATTTTGTACATTAATATAATTCATCAAAATCTAAATATTCTACTCCTTCAAAGGACTGATCATCACTCTGTTTCGAAGTACTGGCAAGAGGGTACGGGGCATCTTCAGTATCATCATTTGGTTCTTCAGCACTATAACAGCTATCTGAGTCATCTTCACTGCTCTCATCACCAACGTGAATAATAAATTTACACGACTCACGACTACCATCATATCCAATGTCATCACGTAGCTGAGCCAATAATTTGCCAATTGTTGGCACTTCCTTTTTAACGGTGTAAAAAAAATGAATTTTTTGGCGTATTGCGCAGACGTCAAAGTCATCTAAAGTTTTTGATGGTCTACCTCTCCTATGTTTGGCTGGCGTTGAAAATTTGCCTTCATTTCTACTCCCTTCCTCTACTATCCTGCGTACTGTGCTTTCAGAAACCCCTATAACAAACGAATTAAGATGAATAAAATCAAATAGTACATTTAACATAATATTTTTATAGTAGCTTAAAACTAAAACTTCCTTTATTTTATTAATTTTTTTTTTTTTAATGTAGGAGGCCAACGTCCCTGCGCTACTCTATTATGTAGTTAGTAAGCTAAATCTAAAATATGATTTTTTTTTCTTATGGTTTGATTGATTAATAGATAGCTGTATGAAAACAGTTATCACTATACTATGTAGTAAAATCTAAACTAGGTACTTTATTTGAGGCTGGTTGGATTGGATATAACTTCTTGACTCAAATTGTGCTGGTCGCACTATAAAAACTAGTTTTTGTTTACATACAAATAACCTCAAATTAAATTGCGAAAACGTAATAATCGCCATACATACATACATTAAACACTCGTCACTAATGGAATATTCTATTTTACGTAGTACTGAGCAAAAATAAATGGAATCTCACCGGTATATTCTGCTGTACGTTTGTAAACGTTTTCCAAATCAGTTAATAACTTTCCAGCTTGAAATTCGGACAAACACCGAATAAAAACTTTATACACGACATCACGGACACCGCTACGTTTAACCTTTTTCATGATGTCTCCTTTTTTATTTAAATTTCTTGTTCTAAATAACAATTTTATTCAATAATTATCCACTTCACGAAAAAAACAACAAATTTTTATTCAACTTGACAGCTACATTGGCAATTCAGGGTTGCCAGGTAATGAAAAACGAATTAGTTCCAAAATAATTAATTTCATCTCTTTTATGTCGTACTATATAGTCGAGCCAATTTAATAGGCAACATTTGACGTCTATCAATTTTATCTTCGAAGAGAGGTAACCTGCTTAAAAACATCGATTAAAGTAAAATAATCGATACGGACTTGAAGCATTTGTCAATCGAACTTGAAACACATTTATTAATTTATGATGATTTTAATTCACAAGTAATCAATGCATTCGATTCTAGATGTCAAATTTCGATTTTTAGAGTAACGTCTCTGGTATTTAAAAAGAAAAAAAGTTTATTGACACAAAATTGTAGCGGCCGCGGCGTCAGTTCTTTAATTCAGAAATTGTTTATTATGTTTAGAATGGTTTATCAGTAAAATGAAATCTTAAAATTACTTGTATCGGTCATAATTATTATAAATATGTAATAATAATTGAAAAAAGTTAGTCAAATGTGCAGTTCTAACAAAACGAAATATCATGTTATTCTATGTCGTCGTTACTAGGTTACATTGTTGAATTTTATTGAACTGTCAAATGTTGCCTATTAAAATGGCTCTACTATAGGTAGTTAAACGTGCTTTAAAATACTTATGATGAATATAGCCCGAAAATCTTAGGAAAACCATAGGAAAACGTATTTTTTCAATTTTTTGTTGTCTATGCTATTGAGTTGACGGTAGTTCAATTTTATTTTGAGTTTTTTTAATGAAGATGTGCCATAAATATAAAAGAGTCTAGACGGGTGCCACTTATTAATTATTATTGTTCAAATAATACTTAAGTATATAATTACTTCGTTACTTCTAGTGTACAACGTGGAAATAAGCTAGTCAGTCTTGAATTCGGTCTCTCCGTAATGCGGATTATGACAAGTTTATCCGATGTGCGCACTCGGGAGTCACTCATTTTCTGGCTTCTTGAGCTTTTGCTCACCGAACTGCGTTTACAGCAAATGGTCTCGATAATGAAGGAGTTCATTTATTTAAACGAGCACTATGATGTGAGCTGTGAGTTTAATAAAAAAAAAATGGTTGCCTGTAAAGTCGGTTTTACGGGCGAAGATTTTACGTGACAACGTCTTTTTCTCGATCATAGTTGAGTGGGAGAGAGACGCAAGGCATTCGGCGGGCCTCTCTCTCGTTCGGTGACTCATCGTAACGTTACCGAGCGTTACACTTTTTCATAAGTGACTCCCAGCCGCAACCTAATTTAAGACGTTGTCACGTCAATAGGAAAAAAGTAGTTAGGTAGTTTGGTAGATAGTTGTTGCCAGTGCTGAAAATTTAAAATACTTATAATTTTTAGATATATAAATGAATAAAATATATTAATTTGTAACTATGTATTATGTTGAACTTACCTACTGCACAATTTCAATCGTTTCCGAGAAAAGCAAGACTATCTTCTAATTTATTGACCACTTTTAAAAAGATAATCTTACCTCAAAAAAGGTGGATTCTGCCTTAAAAATATTTTTTTTTTATTATTTTTAAACCAAATAGAATTATCTTGACGTTTAATAATTTTTTTAATGATTATTAATATAACATTACATATTTTAAGCGGAAGCTTGGTACTACTACCACGCGATGGCCATATACCTGGATACCGGTTACTGTGTAGAGACATACAGTGCCTGTGAAACATTCTTTATGGAGAAAGGCGAGATGTTCCTCCGATCCAAGACTCCGGAGGCTGCATGGAACTTCTTTGCTTGCATGTGGCTTTTGTAAGAATCAACTCATAGATATTAAACACTAACTGCGCTCCTCGGTTTCACCCGCGTGCCTCCGCTCCTGTTGGTCTATAGCCTTCCTCGATGAATAGGCTATCTAACACCGAAAGAATTTTTCAAATTGGATCAGTAGTTTCTGAGATTAGCGCGTTTAAACAAACAAATAAAATCTACAGCTTTATAATATTAAGTATAGATTTCACATCAAACATAAATAATTAATTTTACCTCTCACCTAAGGCGTGCGATAACATATTTTCTTTGCTGTCTTTATTTTGCTATTCTAGTGCCAAAAACTCACTAGTTTTTCATAATAACACTGCACTTGAATTTTTATATTATTGGTATTGATCAAATTTTGGATAAGAAAATATATTAAAGGTCTCAACTCTCAGGCACAATGAGAAAATACATTAAAAAACGAAAATGAAACCAAGCTTGAAAACTGGGACTGCTGCAAATAAAATTCTGCAAGCAGAACACATTTTGATTGACCTGAGCATCTCACCTGTGTAGGATATCTTGACCTTAATCCATCTCAAGTACCTAAGATAAACAAGTCTATTTCAGTTTCAGTTTTGTGTTTGGAAAATATATTTTTTCTTATGCAGTTATTTTCATTTTACAGTACAATCAGAGTCGGGTTGTGGGAAAAAAGCATTATGTGGAACGAAAAAATTGAACAAATCCAACACATTGAAAACGTTAATCACGAATATTATACCTCACTTATGTTAAGACTTGTAGAAGGTTATTTAATCGATTTAGTAAGAGAGGTACCTATATAATTATGTATCTGTCGTGGCCATATCGTAGATTTGCTCATTTCATGATATGATCGATCATTTCGTGAAATGGTCGCATTTCATGAAATGATCGAATGTCTATTGGCCACATCATGATGTGGTTTGAGCAGATCAATGATAAGAAATCGTTTCTCGATATGGCCAACTAAACGCGCGGTTTTTTCATGAAATGATCAAAATTATATTTTGATCATATCGTAAAATAGTTACATTAATCATTGGTAGAGGCGCTGCAAGCTCTGTGTTTATGTGAAAAGATGGCGGCCGCTGGCGAAAATCTAAATATTCGCAGTTAAAAACTTCATAATTCGTTTAATAACAATATGAAGAAAGTCATAGCAAAGAATTTACGACGAAGAGGTTCGAGTACTATGGAAAATGTGGATATCTTATATGTATTGAAAAAAAAATGCGTCTTAAATAAAAGAATTTAAGACGCATTTTTTCTATATATTTATATATCCTACTATATTATTATAATTGTTTGTTTTTTAAAAAGCGATCCGCTTATGGCACTCGCCGGCCGCTGCCGCGGCACGCTCGCTTTGCTCGCTCGGCTCGTGCGTTGTTTTTCAAAGTCTAACCTAACCTAACCTAACTGTTTTCTACTGCAAAAACGATTCGCTTCTGGCATTCGCCGGCCGCTGCCGCGGCACTAACTTAAATGACATTAAACAAGTTCTTAGAATATTCTGAATTTTTTAAATATTTTATGGACTCTATATTTTATACGATCTGGCCAAATGTGGATGACCAAATCGTGAAACGTTGACGATTTAACGATCTGATCAAACTATGTTGGCCATTTCATGAAATGCGACCATTTCGTGAAATGATCAATCATATCATGAAATGAGCAAATCTACGATATGGCCACGACATATCCTTTGTTCGAATTTTAAGTTTGGTATTATTTATTGAATATCTTTTCGTTAAATTATAGCTGTTAACTCTAATTTAATTTACTCATTAACGAAACTTTCTTTCAGTTAAATAACAGGAATATAAAAAATATAATAAACATAGTAAAGACATTGAGAACTTTGTTCGCCGAGTTGGATGTGGCCAGTAAACATATTCCTATTTTTCGTTCAAGGTAGATAACAAAACAAAATAATTAAGTAGGCAATTGGTTCTTCAGTCATGGTTATCGAGTATATATTTTATTTTACTGCGATATATAATATGGGAATAAATATTATGACCACCAGAAAATACTTTGATACCTTAAATAATATTATGGACTTTGATAAAAATGTGTATTGGTCTAAAACACTTTCCCAATATAAGCTTTCTCGTCGTTAATATATTTTGTGGCTAATATCACGTAGATACCTATTTAAGAGTGTTCATACATTATACAGTACCTACTTTCATAGGTGTTTTACTTATTTCAGGTATTACTTATTCAGTGCCTACTATCACTACATAAAGCGAAATAAACAACGCGCATTTGGTATTTTAAACAAAGCGACGCAATGCGCAAAGAAATATTCGGATAAATTAATGATTATATGGATCGAACATAACAGGCTTGTAAGTTTAAAATGCGATATTATGTACATTAATGCTTAGGACGATTTATTTTATGAAGTTATGCATAAAAATCTACATCTAATTTTAATTGTTTTAATAACTGGCAACAAAAAACAAATGTTCTTTTTTTGTGAATTCCCTAATTTAAATCAAAATTTAAACCTCATAACGGACAATTACTTCGATAGATAGGTAGTGGATAGGTACATCAAAATGCAATCCTGTGGCAGTTACTTCTGATATGTGCTAAATTTAAAATATTTACGCACATTATAATTATTGTGTTCATTGGCATTTTTGATTTGTTTATGCACACCTACGCGGTAAACCGGCAATTTCTCGTTGCCCGATTTTGGTCTAAAAATGCCCATTTAAATTTTAATTCTATGAGTAGGCTATTATAAGAAATGCTTTATAATGTTTTATGGCAAAGCATAATTCATATACATACTTAGGAAGAATTATTTTTTAAAAACCCATGATCTTATAAACGTAAGTTCAGTCAACTGAGTCATATACATTATTTGATACGGTCTCGGGTCAACGAAACTGAATAAATTGACCTCCTAATTTTTGCGAACAATTGTATATCTACGTTGCTTTTATGCTCGACCCACGAAGCGCGAATGTATGATTCATTTGAAAGTTTAATATATTTGGTTCAAAGGCCTGCACAAATGCGTGACAGAGATACAATGAGTTCAAATTAATTGATATGTAAAATAATATACCTACGTCCTATCAAATTTCCTTTAGCTTTACATTATGCTTGATACGAGTTCATTGATTCAACAACTGTAAATTGACTTTCTTTTTATTATTTCAGTATTGGAAGCGTTCGTTAAATCCGAGACTTGAAAATTATTGGGCTGAACATGTTGAGTCTGATACTATCTTGAACTACAAATCTTTTGACACAGAAATGGGCAGAAAAATTATTCCATATACATTGCCATTGCCAAAAATATTTTAGTTTTTTTTATTATTTTAAGGATTGGATTAGAATTAATTTGAGATGTTTTTAAAGTGTAAGTAATAAAAAACTCAATAAAAACTTGTAACTTTTATTTTACAAAAACAAAATTTCATGAGCTGATAAAGATGCAAAATTTGTAGGCACTATTATGATACACGATTCTTAATTTATTCATATTTTAGAAAATTGTTCAGATCCACTGTATTAAAAAGTATTAAAAATAAAATATAAAGATAAGCACATAGAACTAAGATTTATTATAGATTTTATTAAAATGACTTACCCAGGAATCATTCTAATTTTGTCATTGAGAAGAATTAGAACTATTTTTTGGTGTTTGCTTGTAGTATCTTATGAACAACAGTTTATAATAGATATTTTTGTGTATAATATATTTAATAGTATTAATCTATAACATGTGTAAAATACTTTTAAAAAATATAAGGTACGCTTAGGCAATCTACAGGCACATTACTACATGCATCCTAAAAGACCTAGGTATACATTTTTAGAACAATTCTTTGACTTTATTGAAACACATTAGGTTTTTGTAGTAAAAGGAAACTGATCATTACAACTTAATTAAAAGTGCAAACTAAAATTATAGTTTGATATGGGTTATTATGAGAGAAACTGACACATTTTTACAGAACTATGAACAAGCTCTAATTCTTCTCGAAAATAGTATAGAAACATTAATTTTATTATAATTCTTCTATTATTTGAACTTCTAAACCACTTGCTATTTCATATTTTACAAAAAGAAACATTAAATTAATATAGGCTTTACATATCAAAGCTAGGAATGTTCTACCCACAACTGGCAAAGCAAATAATATATTCCCCAAGAGCTGTATTGTCACTACCATTGAGAATGGCCACTTCTATGAGAGTAAAAAGTCCTTTAAACACTGGGGAAGGGGCAATGACTTCACTGAACCATCCTTCACAAATTGTAGGATAGCGTCTCGGCAAACATTTTGTAATGTTTTCACTGAAATATAAAAGAACATATAAATAAAAGAAGAAACAATAGAACACTCCATGATTATCCCTGATAGACACCATCATACTTAAAAATAAAAATAAATTGTAGGTACATAATGTTCAAAGATTTTTTTTATTACCTCCATAGAGTTGTATAATTCGTACTTGTTTTGTTGTTCCATAAACATCAACAACAGCATGTAAGGGACCTCTAGTATAAGGTATTGCTTTTGTGCATGGACCTTGCTCTTCTCCATTTATAATGAAATGCATTTCAGCTAAATCAGGCTCGTCTTTACTCTTTTTAGGGCATGGAACAAACATAACACCTATACGACTTCCAGCATCCATAGGTAAGATGCCTTGTGGAGTGCCATTTTTTGATACAGTCTGTGGTCTTAAAGTGGACTTAGATACATAACCACGAGGAGTGTGTACATTGTGCGCATCCCCTAATACAGATACTCTGGGCTCGTTATCTCGTCGCCCACTAGTACCTTGATTAATAAGTTCTATAAGTACATTATTTTGTGACTTTGATATAGGGAATATCCACGACATACCCGTGTTAGCGAGGTCAGGAAGAGCGTATTGCGGCAAACCTTTCTCTCCTAATGCAGTACTCTGGGGGTCGAGTAACGTCAAACCTAAACGCATATGACCACTCCATCCGCGTTCTGTTTTTTCGATTTCCACTAAAAATATTTCACCTGGCAGTAACGGTTTCTCACTAAAAGTTAAACCATGCGCGAAACTTGCTTTTCGATAAGCAACTGTATTATCTTCAAATAAAATAATATTCGAGCCATGGTAGTGGTGAAACCGCGACAGCATTATAGATATCATAAGTTCATCGGTTGTTTGCGCTCGGTGAAACCTTCTCGCCTCCAGGGCGAGAAACACTCTATTTATGATAATTAAATTTACAATCGCGGGTATTACGATATAGTGACCACTTTTAAGCACTAATATATTTGAGTTATTGGTGGATAAAGTATTGTTATTTTTATTATTGTTACGATTCACACTTCGAAGTTCGCTGTTCGCTATGAAAAAATAAAACAACGACAACTGACGACAACTGACAAGACGATTGAATATTGATACATTGGATTGATATGACAATGGTCAACAAATATGCGATATGTCAATAACACTTGACATACTTATTGCAACAATGTTGCCGCTTAAACATGTATGATTTAAAACGATTTTTTTATGCTATCCTTTCCATGTAGTGATGTAGGAAGCGCTCCTTATCACTTACTCTGTGGTTCCATGTGTGATACTTAATTCATAATCATTATTTGTTTTAGTATTTCAAGATTTTGTGAAAATCTGAAGAAAAATTTTGCTGTGATGTGAGAAGTCAGAACGTGTCAGAACCTAGTTCATGAAACTGGCAATTACTCTGTGGATGTCTATTGTTTTGTATTAAAAAAAAAATCAAAATGTCATTGCGACTGTCAACTAGACACTAGTGGAGCGGAGCTTAAAAAAAATGTCTGTCATCGGCAAAGTGATCACGAGGCACTTTCGTTGGCCTGTTCGATATCAAGTCTTAACAAAAAATAGCAGATTAAATTATTCAATCAGTTCGAGATTGAAGAACATACGATATTGTCAACAACATTACAGCATTCCATTTTCACTGATAAAAACACAACAATTGTGTACCACTAGCAGGTGTCAATTTTTAATATTATTTACCTCTGTTAGCCGTATAATTTGTTCTCGAAAATTATTTATCGGTTATTTTAACATAGCAGTAAATGGAATATTTTTACACAATATATACCTAAACCGCTAACCGTAGAGCGGTAACCCTTTATAAAAAAGAAAACCTTTTTTCATATAAGTTTCGAAACCGAAATATATGTTGTACGCCTCCTATTATTACTTTATCCGTGTTTAACTGGTACTTAGGACTGATCTGCTCATTGTTCAATGGATGAGATGAAGCTTAATGTCAGGGGACTTCCTCTAGAAAATTAATGATATCACCTGAAACTTATAATTTATACCAACAAGAATCACTTGTAATGTGTAACATTTTACATAACTTTTATCTTTAATTTAGATTTCAAATACATTTATATTAGTTGCAACTTCTTTAATTAGCTCTTTTTAGGACTCAAAAAATATGCATCTTTGAAGTGTGATTCTTCATTGAGAAGTGACAATGTATTAAAGATGAAACATTAATATAAATTAAAAAAAAACATTTTATTTTCAATGATTGATTCTCTATTGATACAAAATTTCTATATTTAAGATTTTAACATTGCTATCAAATGTTTGAATAATATGGGTATCATGAATATCATTATAGAAACGAAAGCTAGATGCAGTTTTCTCTTTATTGGTAGTTCTAGTAAAGTTAAAAAGTTATAGTCTTTATTATTTAGAGTTTAAGAATTGTATTTGTTTGTAGTGTACTTATTACCTTCTGTGTTAGATCTTGCCGTGACTATATATATTATACTGATTCCTTTGAATCATAGCCTTGGTACAGATTGCACGGGCACAATGTTAGGGAATGGTTATAAGTTGTTGTGTACAGTTTTCTTCATAAATGTTTTCATTTTTAGGGAAATAGAAGTTATGGCTTTGAGTCCACTTGATCCTTCATCACATTCAAGGCCTGGTATGTTTTAGCAATTATTTTTTTTACCTAAATCCTAGTAATTTAATATTCCCTTGAAAAATTTTCTTACCATTCTCATATAAGTATAACTAAATAATAAAAATAAATACTAAACTTTTCAATAATTTATGAAAGAAATGATTAGATATTTTTCTATTTCATCCACAAATATTACAGAGAAAAACTTTGATTTGATATTTTTGTGTTATCAATAAACTGAAATATTACTGAATTGATTTTAATAATCAATTTTATGTAGAACCATATTAAATCAATGTTTTATGTATTAAATTGTTTCATATATAAATTTATACTGTATCAGATTTATATCAACATTTATATCAATAAGCAGAATGAAAAAGTCTCAAAAAAAATTATGGGCTTTGAAAGATTTTCTTATAAATCTTATCTATTTTTTTTCCAGAATTGGCCATAATAAAGCATGTGGATTTAAAATTGAATGTGGATTTTGAAAATAAACAATTGAGTGGGATAGCAGATTTGACCATTAATGCTTTAGAAAATATAAATGAATTGGTGAGTATGTTTATTATATCTCATTTTTTCGAGATGTACATGTTTGTGATAACCATTTGTTTATCGCGACACCAACCCAGTGAATATGGATGAATATACTTACATAAATATGTCATAATACAGTAATTTATAGAAATTTATTTTTCAAATTGCTCTGGCTGTTTATCAATTTATTTTCTTACAAGTGGGATCTCTAATCATAAGATTTTTATCAAACCATCTTGATCTTGTCATTTGTCACATGATAAAAACTGTTTATTTCAGATATTAGATTCAAGTGATATAAGTATTGAATCAATTGAAACGGAGGATGGAAAGTTATTGGAATATAGACTAGACGACCCTGTTCCAAATTATGGATCAAAGCTTACTATACCACTTGCCGAACCAGCTACAGTTGATCAGAAGTAGGTTTATAGTATATGGTACAATAGAAACATTATTTAATGGTCATTTATTGCAATTTAAATTTTTGTTGAAAAAGAAATAGGGTTCTCCAAACCCAATTTGTATGCCCTGTGTATGAATTCAGGCGTGACTTGATCTTTAAATAGTCATCGCCATATTAAAAAGTCAAATTCTGAAATAGCAACATAAATAAAATAATACGTCATAGCTGGAAAATTAGTGTGAATTTTTCACCCTAGACAGAAAATGCGATTTTAAAATTAACAACTATCACTAAAATTGCGTCTTCTTGAAGGAAGTTCTGTACAGAGTTAAACAAAACAAAACAAGAAGAAAAAACACATGAAATAAAACATATACCATCCGCAACAACAATGGCTATGTCCTACAATGGTTACATATATAAACCAATCATGGGATCTCAAAGTGATAATCATATAAGTGCAGACTCAACTATGTTTCTTAAGGTCATGCAAACAAGTCTGAATAGCATGAATATGGACGGTCGTGTGTAAGACGCAGTTAAAAATACCTTCCTTTATAGTTTGATTACAGTTAGATTGAAAATAGTTTACGTTTAGTGTAATTACAGGATGTTGTTTGGTTTATAATTGGATGTAGTTCAAACGACTTAGGATAGTTTTCTTTGTGATTTGAGCATACAATGTATGTAACTATATTATATAATAGCCAATAGAGATTTTTGAAGTGAATCTTCTTTAGGCGCGTTGGCGTCGTTCGCGTAATATTTCAAGGTCGCGTCATGGTAATACTGTCACGTCATGGGGTAGACGACGATTTTGGTATCTTTGAATCTTGTCAAAGAAGTTTCACTTCTGACACGTGCGCACGCTCACGCTCTTTTTTGATATATTAATATGAGGGTATATTCACAGAATAAAGATAAGGATCAAATATAAAACATCACCGACAGCTACTGCTTTACAATGGTTGGACGCGAAGCAGACGTCAGGCAAAAAGTACCCATATATGTTCAGTCAATGTCAGGTATGATGTATTTAATATCTTTGAAAATATAAATATTTAAAGTTATTACGAAATTATTTATGATTTATTTTATTAATTTTTATATTTGTTTTAAATAAGTTATTGACTTATTTACGTACGCTAAAGACATATTATTATTTGTTTTAATAAGTTACTGAGTTTTTTATGTACCCCTACAGGTTACTACATAGGCAATGACTTATTTATTTTAATAAATAATTGATTTATTTATGTACTCTTAAAGGCGATTTATTACTCAATAACTTATAGACTCATTCCGGTATCCTTAGTAATTAAATAACGGACATGCTTCTGCAACTCAATGACATGAACCTATTTTGCGTGTCCAGTATCCCTACTCCACTATATTTATTCCTATTGAGAATTTATTTTTTTATATATACAAATAATTGTTTTTCAGCCAATCCACGCTCGTTCAATCCTACCCTGTCAAGATTCACCAGCAGTTAAGTTCACATATAACGCAGAAGTGACAGCCCCAGAACCGTTCACAGTTCTCATGAGCGCTATCAGGGGAGATAGTAACAGTACTACATACAAGTTTAGACAGCCTGTGCCTATACCGTCGTATTTGTTGGCAATTGCTGTTGGTGTTTTGGAGTCGAGGGAGCTTGGTCCGAGGTGGGTTGATGTGTGTTGTCTGGTGTTTAATTCTATATGTTTGTGGAAGTGTTGATATTTTTTATAGGTAAATAATAGGATGTGTCTAAAAAGCTAAAGAATTGCGAAAAATATTGTTATAAATGTTATAATATAGAAATAATTAACTCTTGCTTTCCATCAAGTACTTGTTTAAGTATTAGATGTGAAAATTAAAATAGGCATGTTAGAAGTTCGATTATTTTTAAAGATTAACAATTCATATCTGGAAAAATAGCTCATGTAAAGTGACTAAAATATGAAGCACGTAAACTTTATATACATAAATAAGCTTCTAGTTAATTAGCAAGTATAGTTTATATACCCTTATGATTTCAGATCGCACGTCTGGTCAGAAAAAGAAGAGATCGAAAGGAGTGCATGGGAGTTTGCCAACACTGAAA
Organism: Colias nastes; assembly: GCA_907164665.1. NCBI lineage: Eukaryota > Metazoa > Arthropoda > Insecta > Lepidoptera > Pieridae > Colias > Colias nastes. The sequence goes on from CAJQZM010036193.1 coordinate 50,514, forward strand.
AGTATTTACAAGCGGCTGAAAAGCTCTGTGGGCCTTATCAATGGTCACAGTATGATTTGCTGGTGTTACCCCCCTCCTTCCCCTATGGGGGTATGGAGAACCCATGCCTGACGTTTGTTACACCTACGTTATTGGTAATTATATCTTTTATCATCCTTTACCCTAATATGAACAAATTGCCAATGAATAACACTTCTTAATATATATAAAAATATATATAAAACGGAGAAAATTTTTATGAACCAGTTTTAGTAATATACAAGGTGGAATTTCGTAATGCATATTTTATTAAAAAAAATCCACTCTATATATTAATTAATAATTGCACAGGTATACATTTGTTGTTGCAAATCATGCTATATCTGAAAAGCCATTAAAATCGTATTTCGAATTATTCACAGCTATAAATCTGTATTGGATATGGCTCGAAACAAGATTAAATTTTTTATTGTTCATAATAACCTCTAAATATTGTTTAACATTTTCAATAATTATGAGCATGTTAAGCTACTTATGTCTGTGTGAACATTACTGATTTCACGTTGAAATATTATTTTATTGTAATTATGAAAACTTAGAAGCGAGATTGAGGATACATAAATGTTTATAAGACACTTGTTGTGTGTTGTTTATTATGTCCATGAGCTTATCTCATAATTGATTGTATGCAAAAACTGATAAATAAATAACTTGCTAGTTGCTAGTCCCATATATTACAATTTACAAATAACTACATAAATTATAAGAGCGTGTGTGCCGAGCACACATGTCAAAATTGAAACTGGCAAGATTCAAAGATACGTCAAAAATATAAATCGTCGCCTTACTCCATATCGTTACGGTATTGCCATGCCGCGACCTTGAAATTTTACTTTCAACGCGCCTAAATTCAATAATTGATATATCTTTATTCAGGCTGGAGACAGAAGCCAAGCAGACGTAATAGTGCACGAAATAATGCACAGTTGGACGGGCAACCTCGTCACAAACAGGAACTTTGAGCATTTCTGGCTCAATGAAGGATTCACAGTTTTCTTGGAGAGGAAAGTCGGAGCGTCTTTGATAGAAGATAAGGAAGAAGCGAAACGTAGTAGGGACTTCAGTAGTTTGCTCGGCTTGCAGGAACTTGATGAAACTGTGAGTATATTTAAAATTTAAGTCGATTTTATCTAAGTATAGTTCATTTGTCTTATTACACATAATATAAGTAGCATGATCATTGAATGACAAATCCCCATTGTATGAAACTATGATCGAATTACGATTTTCAATATGTTTCATACATACGTAAGAGGACTCTAAAATATTGGAAGATGACTCCCTGTGTTTTTATATAGTGTTAGACGTAACTTTTGATTTAATATTTTTGAGGATGAATAGATGTCATTATTTATTGTCAGAATATGTTTAGATGTCGAATGCCGCCTTCCTTTGATTCGTGGCGCATTCGTACGAATTGTGCCTAGGGGCGTTAGACGTTGTTTATATGATGTTTGATCCAACTATCTCACTTTGTTAACAGTCGGTGACTTGCTGTGATTTGTTATCAACTGACTACATCAATTAGGCAGTTGTATAGAATCGCAGTACATTCTTTTTACACTAATATTTGAATATAGGAATGAAAAGGGGGCTGGATTGATCCAGCCCCCTTTTCATTCCTAAATATAGGCATATTATATTAAACTCACACAAAATTGACTTAAAAATCTGCGTTTGCAGATAAACAAAAATCTCGGTGCGAGCAATCCCCTCACGCAATTAGTTCCCGACTTGAACAAAACGCACCCAGATGACGCGTTCTCAAGAGTGCCCTATGAGAAAGGGTCTCTATTCCTTCGCTATCTCGAAGATTTAGTTGGAGGTCCAGGTAAGGGTGAGTTTACATTATATATTTTTGTTTGTAGGTTCATCAATTGGGTGTAGATAATGCGTTGACGCGATTGGTCGTCAATTTGACGAATGTACACCCGGATGATGCTTTCTCGACTGTTCCGTATGAAAAGGGGTCGCTGTTTTTGCGATATTTGGAAGATCTCTTTGGTGGACCTGGTAAGATTCAGAGATGTGGATCATTCACACAGACATAGCCATCTGTTTCTTATTCTTTCTTATCTCTTCTTTTTTTAATGTGCATTTCAGAAGTTTAGAACCATCAGAATTATAAAACAACATGTCCAAGTTATATTTAGTAAATTCCTGTGCTATTTAAAAAGAGTTGGTTAATTTATTCATCTAATATTAATTAGAAGAGTAATCCATTAAACTATTATAATGCTTGCTAAAATCATGTTCTTTACTTTTCAGAAGTATTTGATGATTTCCTGAGGTCATACTTGAACAAATTCCAACGGCAGTCAATAGACACTGAGCAATTCAAGGCGCATCTATTTGAATATTTCAAAGACAATGAAGCTTTGAAGAAAGTGGACTGGGAGACTTGGCTTCATAAGTCCGGGATGCCGCCTGTTATACCGGCGTAAGTAAATACGTGATTAAAAAAAGTTTATCACCATATAGATGATTAATTGTATCAATTTTGTGCATTTTCTGTATTGTTTATTATTATTTCAAATCGTATTGTCTTGGTTTTAATTGTATTGTTTATGTAAATTATGTTTATTGTAAGATATTAATTTTCTCTTTTCTTTTTCTTTCAAATATAATATTCTGCGTTTTTAATCACTTAAATTTCTATGCCTATGCCACTTCTATGTGTTTTACTTTAAAATGGTAGTGTATATAAAAAGCATCAAAACAGTAATATCAATAGATGCGGTATATTTTGCGTCGCCGTTCACATCCAATTTTTTATTTCTCTCAGATACGACACATCTATGACTAAAGCGGTGACGGACCTGCGGGCGAAAATAAGCAACGTTAAAACCACCTTCGACTACAATGACATCATGACATTCACACCGCAACAAATTATCAACTTCCTTCAAGATCTCATTGATGGAGATGCTCTGCCAGTTGAAAGATTACAAAAGATGGGAGATACATATAAAATAGCTACAAGCAAGAACACAGAAATCACATATCGCTGGCTAAGATTATGTATCAAGAGCCGAGATGAATCCAAAATAAATGAAATATTACAATTTGTGAATAGTCAAGGTCGTATGAAGTATGTAAGGCCGATATACAGAGACCTATATGCCTGGGAAGCCATGAGACAAAGGGCTATTGATAATTTCCTAGAGAATGAACAGTATATGATGCACGTATCTGCGTATACTCTAAGAAAAGACTTGCATCTCAATGAATAAGAGATTTTTTTTGCATTTCAGTTTATTTTATTTATTGTAAATAATTGCGATTTTTAAAGATTCATTTGATTATATTGGAAATGTCTTTATTTACATAATAAATGATTTATAATTATTATACTGTGTATGTATTTTATTTTTTCCTATATTTTAGATAATAACTAATAACTACAACTTTTCTGGAGATCTGAGAAATAAATGTGAAGTTACTGCTCAAGCAAACTCAAAGAAATCAGAGTTTATTCGAAATACTTATTGCCTAATCTCGTTGAATACGATCCAAAAATTAATGAGTTAGAAAAAGTTACTAATTTTATATAATTAACTCTTCGAATTTACTAGCTGCTGAGTCTGTTCGTTTCGCCCCAATACGGGTAGGTGGGGTAGATATTATTGTAAGCTTTGATTAAAATTATTATCGTAATCTAATAAACCAAAAGTTATTAAAATCAATTCAGTCGTCCGTGGTGTGTGGTGGTGATAAATTGATACATAAAAAAATATACCAATCGCCCGGAATCTGAAGAATTAAATTTTACATTTATTTCCTGTCATAAGTCAAAACGACATTGACATATTGACTGATTGATAACACCGACTGTCAAAATAACCTAAAAGTACAACATCTAAAACATAATAGAAACTTATTTATTATTTTCTCAATTGAATTACAAATTAAACAAATACAAAGGTAACATCATGTCAGCGGCGAAGCGTGTGCAGGTATCACTTAAAATATAATATCGTTTGGATAAAACCTCTTAATTTTATTGAAGTTTTTTTAACCTCTATATTTGTTATTTTAGCAATGGGCTACCTTTGCGCGAACCTGGCATATTTTCGACTGCAAATGGCAAGACCCATATCAGTCAGCAAACGTTATCAAAAAGTATTTAATGGGTTTGCATAAACCAATTTATCATCCAATGAATGACTGTGGAGATGTCGTCGTTTGTATAAACAGCAGAGAAATAGCTTTACGAGGTGATGAATGGCGAAAGCGCGCGTATTTCCACCACACAGGATATCCTGGAGGAGCTTCTTGGACTCTAGCCTGGGAAGTTCACAACAAGGATCCTACCATGGTTAGTGATTAAACTTGTATGATGTATTGCAATTATAAGGTGAACAATATTTATATTATGCAATCTAGACAAAAGACAGGTCAGTATTAACCCAAATACGGACCTATGTATTGGATATGTTAGACTTAATTTTTTGCACTGAGTTTATTTAGAATAGTAGGTATTAAAAAGTAAATAAAACATAATTAATTATTGTGTGTTCAGAAAAAATACTGTTTTTTACCTAAAAAAAAAACTTCCTTAAAATACTAATATAAATAACTGTATTTTTACAGATTATAAAGAAAGCAGTATACAGATCAATGAAAGGTAATCTACAGAGGCGACACACAATGCAGAGATTGTTCATATATCCAGGTGAAGAGGTTCCTGATGATGTGATGCAAAATGTAACCAATCAAATAAAACAACTACGTTTTGTTCCCACCAGACTAGATCATATACCTGAGGAAGATGTTCAGAAATTCCCCAAAGTCATGGAATATCCTAGTGATTATGTGCTTAAATAAGTTTGGTTTATATCAGTTATTTTTAGGTCAGATAGATGTTATTGTAGTAAATAAATTGTATTGAATTATAATGTTTTTTTTTCATCTATTTATATTGATTTTGCTATAACACTAAGTAATAATATACATACCTACATATTTAATTTTCCATGAATATACCATTGAACTGGGAGATGACTGTGATATGCATACCTATACTCTATAAGTCTATAGTATCAAATATGTAAAGTATCACCTTCTATAATACCAATTTATATGTAACCTTTTATAATAACTTTTGTACGAAAATAATGTTAGTAATGATTCATGTAGCATAGTAATGAGAGTATTATGAATGAACAATAATCACTAAAAATTAAAAAGTTGATAGCAATATCGATCTATCATACTTAATTTACTGATTATTGACTATTATTAATTTTAGACAACCCTCGCCTTGATTTTAGAAGATTAAAACTTCTTTATAATGTAGAAGTTTCAGAATAAGTAAATAAATAATTCTCGTAAAATTCTACTACCAGTTTACTTTATTATATTGTCACGTTTACCAATATCTAATTGAGGGTTTATTGGGGTAAAAAAAATATTCTTGATCTTATTTTATATCACAGATTGATATTAATTTTAATATTAAAATCCGTCAAATAATCGTATACATAGAAATTATAAATAATTTTGGTAGAAGCCTCCTAGACCCGCTTTATTAAAATGGACGCATTATGTATATTGTATAAACATAGTCGACATTTTTTTTATATAAGTAACCGATAATCCGGATATTCAAAACTTCGTTGCAGATTGCGGGGTTGGTACTACAAACGCTAGATGAGACATAGAGCCTTTACAGGGATTTAAAACGTGATGTAAATTAATTACATTAGGTACTTATTAACTTATATGATAATGATATAAGTCATAATGTGATTCATAGTTCATAGGTACATAGAGTGTAACACATAAAATTAATTAGATTAATCGACAATAAAAGATAAGTATTTTTATTTTTACATTTTTATTTATATGTAACTAAGTATGTATACGTATATAATTTATAATGATTCAAAAGTATGAAAATTTACCAACTAGGTACCTAACTTAACGTAAAAGTGGGTCGGGATACAATCTTAGTGGATAATAGGAAAACTTCTCGTTATCTTCATTCACAGGCCCTTCTTCATGAACATCACCGAAATTTACGCGAAGAGAATCCAATTCAGAAGGTGCTAATGGTACAGCAACAAAGTTGTCGCTTCCATCCATTTCCGAATTGTCCACAAATTTCACAGCACGAAATTCATCATCTGAAGGCGAATTTACGTTAACGTCCAAAATGGGAATAGATGCCACTTGAATAGCTTCATTCTGCTCTTCGTTTATTGGGTGTTTGACCACTTCTCCATCAGCATTGCTTTCTGCAACTGCGTCACTCTTAGGAAGATTGTCCACCACTTGCACAGAGTCTACTTGAGGAATTTCACCATCACTCTTGATTTCTGAAGGGCTATCCACCACCATCACTTTTTCCGCATCATTCGAATCTATTGCTAAATTAGCAACTTGAATGGGCTCATAATGAAAACCATCTTCATTATAAGGAATATCAGCAACCTGGACTATTTCTGGATTAATCTGGAGAACACGGGACGCATCATCGATTAATTCTTTTAAATCGTCCATAACTGGCTGCAGAGGTTTGATATCTACAAATTTAACAAGGATAGCTTCAGGAACATAAGAGTCATCTGGGTTTTCAGCTACAGCCACATCTCTGAAAATTTCTAGTGGGATTGAATCTCTTCTAAATTGTAGGGGCACGTAATTTGATGCCACTTGCACTTCATCGACCGCTGGCCTCGGGATTGCCGAGACGGCGGCGAAAATACAAGCAAGGCTAAGGAAGACTTTCATCATATTATCTGCAATGAAAAAAAAATATTAACTTTTTAACTAGCTAAAAAATAATGTAAAAATTGTTTACTCACAAACTGCGTTATAAATATAACAAAAAACGATAAAATATTATCTATAAATAAATAACTGGGCCTTACCTGATAGTTATGATATTGTTCACTAAATGTGATAACGTTGGCGTTCAATATATAGGCAATCAAAGAGACAAAGTTATCGATAGCAAGGGCTTGATAAGTACCCATATCAGATATGTGTGATTTGTCCACGTATGCCCTGATTAATAATTAATTAGTAATAAAATTGCTTATTCTATATTGATCAAAATTTAATAATCCTTTTTTGTTTTCATTCAACTTATTGGAAATGAATCTTATAATACTACGAACCGCTATCTCTATCAATTTAATTACATGTATTAGTATATCTAATACATTGCAGTTGTCTTTTCAGTGTACTGATTTCGAAATCATGGCAGATAGTAGGTTTTATCTGGATGAGTCCACGTAAGATTTAATCGAAATTCGACCAATAAAGGGATGTACATAGAAACAAGTTTTTAACTATGAATCATATGATTTTCTTATTATAGTTCGTTTCATATTTCCATTTTATTATAGTTACTCATTGTAATCGTTGCAAATATTGCTTAAAAAACTCTACACAACGTATTATATTATGACTGTAACAGGAGGGTGTCAGGCAAGATAAATTATTTATATTGAAAGTATGGGCCTATGCCTTAAGCGCGTCACACACGGTGAAGATACTATAATATTTTATGTTATAAATCCTGTTACAAATGACCCGAAACACTGACACAAAATTTCGGGTCAT